>CAIGRN010032893.1:0-11139 GCA_903798345.1 Fraxinus anomala
TGTGGACTCTGCTTCTCCTTCAATTTCACCATTAATTTTGCTAAACTTTTCTTTAAAACTCCAAGTTATAATATTCTCTGAATAACATGAAGCGAACATAGTTTAGACATTTTTTGTTCGATCACATAAGAAAACGGAAAAAAATAAATTCCTTTTCACTATAAGAATTCCACACAACTCGAATCAAAGATAAAAATAATAAATTCAAACAGAAATATTAAAACAATATATTAATATAATTTACGTATTTTTTTGTTCAATCTCATGAAAATTTAATTTCTGTTTTGTACAAGAAGCAAAAATAATAAATCACGAAAATCACATACTAAAGAAAAAATCTCATATTTGCAACCACAGTTGAAGGAATCAAAAAAAAAAAAATACCCAACACCGTAAACCTTAAAGACCCCTTAAACATGACATTACGAAGTTTGGGTTTGGCTTCTCCGAAGATCCAGCACAAACAAGAGTGAAAAATACAAACCGATGAGATTGAAGCCTTGATGATTATACTTACAGATCTACAGCAACAAGCAGTAGCAAAAGGGAAGAAGCTTGAGTTTGGAGATCCAAATGAAGATTCCAGACTCGATTTGTAAATAAAACCCCAAAAATTGATCAAGAAACAAATTCTAGTTTTCTACAAGATGAAACCCAAACATAAAAGAAAATATTTTTAGAAATATAGAAAGAAGAAAAAGAAAAAGCAAGGCAGGAAATGACTAGAAATGAATATTCTAGAAACCAAAAGGAATACTAAATGATATTTTCTATCGGCTTTCGGCTCCAAAAACCAATTGCTAAGCCAACCAAAAATCTGGCTTGTGAACAGTAACCACGAAACTGCCTCTTTTATATTTAGTTAGAAATTATCACGACAAAGGTGAAATGGAGGGAGACGTAGAGACGCAAGATAAAGGGAGAAAACCTTTTCGAACAGGTCAAACCTAGCCAATCATCTCTTTCTCTCACTCTCTGGTGCATCTTGGCTTCTAAATTCTTCTCAAGATTGGTTCGATCAAGTGAGATTTATTGATCAAATATCTTATTGTTTAATATTTACATGTAAATGTTAATTTCACTTGCATTTATCTTGAATAAATGGAAATTTTATTGATAAGTCATTTTCAATTGTGTCAATATCTTATTACAAATACTTTCGACAACTTCAGGAGGTATTGTTCTTGAGGCGCACATCGAAACATCGCTTTACTCTTAGATGTCCCGTCAACTTCTGCACCTCAATGCATTTGGGAAAAATCAGCTAGCTCTGGATTTTAGTGGCATTTCATCCTAAGTCAGGCTTATTGTCGAATGCCTATTTTCTCCTTTGATCTCCCTTACATTTACAACATCATCATTAACTGAACTTATAAGTATTTAAAGAAAGAAACGGCGATATTTAAGAAAAACTCTATCTAAATTAAATGCTAACTTGTAGGCAAAGTCATGCTAAATCACTTTTGTAACTAAGAAAGTAAAAAAGTGTAAAATGTTTCATGGTCACATGAAAAATAAATAAAATTGGACTTGATTGACAATCTTATTGTCTTCGATAGTCATATTGAAATCCATACAAGTATATATATTTTTTCCATTTATATGTCCCTAAAATTTATGAACTTTATTATTTTATTATATGCATAAAAAATATTTTTTTCTTCTTCAAAACCACCAAACATACACTTCCACAAAATGTACACCAATTTAGACTCTTACAGCAAGAATTCATTGAACAAAATTTTTTTCTCCAAAACTAAATAAAGTTGAAATAGATATAAACTAATTAATTTCTGAACTTATAAAACAAAAATGAGCTTGTCGAGATAGTCATCCACAGCTGTCACCTAACAAATTGTTGCAATCACTTTCTAAACACGAGCCTCTTAGGACATGCCAAATGTTTACCAATTGTCAATATAATTGAACAATACTATAATTAAAAGCTTTTCTTCATTTAACACGTTAGAATACTGTAGATTGTCGTATAATTATGGAAGTTTGTAATTTTTCTTAAAATAATGAATCAAACTTGTCGAGTATTGTTATCGATTTTTATATTTCGAAAGTGTACGAATCGTAACAAGTAATATAGTAAATTAATGAGTTCGGATATCATTCCCACGAGAACTATTATCTAACAATTGGTTAAATTATTCCAACTTTAATTTGATCGAAATCAAATAATAAGATTTGTAATTGGTGTCTAAGTTATTCTAATTAAAGTAAATTAATCTAAAGTACACAATTTATCGAAATTGTGTTTTAAAAGCATAAATNATTGGTGTCTAAGTTATTCTAATTAAAGTAAATTAATCTAAAGTACACAATTTATCGAAATTGTGTTTTAAAAGCATAAATGTAGATGTTAGGATTTACAATTTTACATAAGGATCCGCCTTAATTCGCCAATCAAAATCATTACTATTATAGTGTTCAATTGAATTTTTCTACTGTATTCAATTTACCCCTCTAGAATTCTCATTGAGTCTATTTAACTAATTCAATTTAATATCTCTATGTGAATCAATCTTACTTAAACGAAGTATTAGTTCTAAATTCAGCTAATGATCGCAATAATTAATATATGTATCTCTACACGTTATACTAAATTATCGAATTTTATTATGTGGTCTAAATCTAAAATTCACTTCTCGATTCGTAATAAATTTACAAAATCATTGAATAGTTGACCAAATAATTTAAAATATTAAATTCATGATAAAATCAACACATATGCATTTAAAGAATTAAAATCTTGAATAAAAGAAATAAAGGGTCACACATAGATTATATTATTCGTCAAAACTATGAATTCAGCTACTTAAAATAATGAAAGAAAAACAAAAAATCATAGAGTTGATAACCGGATTTTGAAATTTTGATTATGGAAAGAATTGAATCTTGCACAAAATTTTTTCTTCAACCTCAAAAATCTTCAAACCCTAGTTTTTGCTTTTTGATCTTGATAATTATGTATTTTTCTATCCCCCAAATTGTGTGAAACTCCCTAAAAATGCCAACAAATTATATTTATACTCCTCCCCACGTTTGTGTCGAATATAGGATTTTATGGGCTTCAAAGTCGATCAAAACACCCTAGATGCATCTAGATGGCGACTCAAAGCCATTGGAGTGGTTTCGCGGCTTCGGGACTTTGTATTGCACAAATTGGTGGCGCTGTGCCACATTTCGACGCCATAATGGTGGCGCTGTGCCACATTTCGAGTGAAAATCTGCACTGTATTTTTTTTAGTATTTTTATCATCACTTTGTATCTCGATATCCGATTGAGGGCGATTTAAATTGGGTTGTAAAGATAACTCAAAGGGTTATAACTTTACTAGAAATAACTTTTTCCCAATTCAAACTTTTACTAGGTCAAGAATGGGTCTCAATTTCAGGCTAAAAATTTGGAACATACTTGTGCGGTTGAAAATTGATTTGTGTCCATATTTTGATCAAATTTCACTCATTTTTTTACTTATAATTGTATCCAATTAACTCTTAGCATTCTCGAATCTTCGTCGTGAGGTCCGACACAGTGATTGCCCAATAATGACTAACAAAAAGGAGGGTGAATTGATTTTTAAATTTTTTCAAAGAATTAATCTAAATTCAAGCAACTAAAGACTAAATATATCAATTCAAATAATAATTGCAAATATAAAAGCGATAAGTAAAATGGAGAGGGGATGCAAACTATGTAATTATGGATGTTCGATCTAAAGTAATGATCTACGTCTTTCGTTACTAAGCTCTCCGGCATGAGCAATGCCTTTTCACTATATTGATTGATTTATAATGCAATGAAATCTTTACAACGCTTCTGATAACTTACAAATAAGGAGCACATATCTTTATACAATATTGAATTTTATGGGACTTCAACCAACCCACTATTGTGCTTTAATGGGACCTCAGCATGACCTATACCATTGAGCTTTTCGGGACCTTAATATGACCCACACGTTGACTTACACCAAGGAACACTGATTTTTATACAATGTTAATCTTTACGAGATTTCAACACGACCCACACATTATCAAAGTAATTTTAAAATGGAATTCCTCTCTTGATAGATAATATACACAAGTTAAGTACTAAAAAAGACTAACACTTCAATGAATAGCAACAAGTGATAGCCCGAGTGTTAGATGAAAAACTTTGATAAATAAGATAGTTAAAAATTAGATTCAACCAATCAAAGTTTTTCAATGAGAAGATGAAGAAGAATCAGATGCAATTTTAATTTAAAAATATTTTCAAAATATTTCTCTCTTTTAGTGAATGATTCTAATAAATTAAGTACTATGAGAGAAATGAGACACTTTGATGAATATGATGATTTTACAAATTTGATTCAATCAATCAAAGTTTTCAATATGAAAAAGTAGAAAGATTTATGTAATGTAAATGCAAATATTTTCTTGAAAAATATATCCATCTTTTAATATTGATATAAATAAATTAAGAACAAACATATATATAAAAACTTTGATGAGAGAAATTATTTAAGAAGTTTGGTTCAATAATCAAAGCTTTGCTATGAAAAAATAAATGAAATGAATGCAAACGCAAGCTTAAAGAACTCTCTCAAAAGATATTTCATTTTGATACTTTTGAAAAAGTGTTGTATTGAATGCAAGAAGTTGAAGTATTTATAGAGTTCAAAAAGTCAAAAAAATCAGGTAGTTCAAACGACTTGTCTGGTCGACTGCCTCTTGTCCGGATGACTAAAATAGCTGTTTGTATAATAAAAACAAAGGGTCAAATTTTGGACTGTTGAAAACTTTTGGTTGATTGTCCCTTTTGGCTGGTTGATTGCCATCTGGTGGACAGCCTTTTCCGATCGATTGATTGTCTGGCAGTTCAGTCTTTTTTACATTTCGACCTTATTTGTTCTGATTCAAAGGTTTTGAAAGGCATGGACTTTTGGAGAGTATTTTTAACTAAATTTTCAAGATAAAAAGTGTCTTTCAAGTCCAAATACCATTTTTAAAAGTCATCTTTACATTTGATCAAATCATTGCATTTGAATGACTTTTAATGCATAAGTTTGTTTTTAATGCATAGAAAGATTTTTGAGTTTAAAAACTCATTACCAAATATCAAAGTGTTAGTACATTTACACTCTATCTAAGAAATCTAGTCTTTGATCATACTCCAAAATTTGGCTCTTAAAGTTTGAATGTGTGGTTTCGATCTTGACATCTTTCATGAGTTTGATTTGGTGATGATAACTTTTGATATTTGACAACCATCGATCAATTTTCCATCATATGCGTTGAAAAATTATAATTACTTGAATTCAACTTGTTAGTAAATAAGATTAACTTGTTTGTTATAATTAAAACTTTAAGATTATAATCTCATATGTCAACACACAGTTTTTGAGTATTTACACTTTAGTTCTCAAATTTTGAATCTTGCCCCTTTTTTTTGCCAATGTCCGTTTCTTTCTTTTAATTCTACTTCCTTTTATCGAATTTCACATAATAAATAAAATATACAATAAATTAGACTATAATTGTTCAAAAGAACTATTAAATATCTATATTTTTAGATTCAAATAAGTGTGTTTTATAAAATACACTTATTAAATATGCACTGGACTCACGAACTCACATGAAAACATTTAAATTTGTAAAAATACAAATAGAGTTGTGAGACTAGATTTTCATACCATGAATACTCGGTTCGGTATTATTGCACTTTTAATAGAATTAACTATAATTGTGCAGAAAAGAAACATTTTGAAAATTCTTGGAACTTATTTACATGGAAATTATTAATTAGAGGTGTTTGAATTATTTAATTTTCAACTTAAAAAATGTTATACTTGGAGTGAATTACTTGAAAAATAAAAACTTACCTCTCCCTGAGAAAAATGTCTTCCTTATTTTCAAGATAAATATGATCATGTGACAAATTTTTGGAAAATATTTTTCATAGAAAAAATGTCAATAAAATCCCCCAAAAAGTAGGAATTTAGGTGGAAAAATGACATTATTCATGAAAAATAAAGCCAATAAAACATGCTCTAAGTGTTTGGTAAAGTTTTATTTCAAAATTACCATATATTTCAAAATCAACATTTAAGTATTTGATACAAAAATGTAATTTATTGTTGTGCTGGTATACAATTATCAAAATGGACATTATTGTAATGATATTCTTCTGTATCATCATTATTATTATTGTAACATTTATTTTTTATTTTATAATAATAAGTTATATTATCAAATATATTTTAAGATAGTTGATTCACTATAATTATTGTAAATTCGAAAAAAAACAACAACACATATTGAATCTCAGAATTTATAAAATTACAAAATAAAAGCATGGTTCATATAGTTGAAAGAATATGAAATTAAGCCCATGTTTGATAGGGACAAAAATCTAGATTTTTATCAAAATCAAAGTCAATAATAAATTTTAACCACATATTTTATGGGATACATAACTTTTTAACCATAAATTTCATCAAAAGTTATGAAAATCTACTAAAAATCTAATTTTAATCTTCACCAATTAGGGAATATAAATTATGTTTCTACGTTAATTGGGTTTATTCATTTCTCCATTTTCATATAATAAGAAAAATATCAAATAAATTTAAATTATCTTTAACATGAACTATGGAACGGAAGATGCTTTATTACTGAAATACCAATTTCCACAATATATAACCATACAACATAAATGGAACTATGTTAATTAATTATAGTTAAAATTGAGGTAAAAAAAGTTTTAAGCAAAATTTGAAAACCATTATTTTGCAGCTTCTGAAATGAAATTATACAATTTTTTCTATAATTATTTTTTTAAATATACTAAATGTCTAAAACAATTTCTAATTCTTTGACTAGAAGTTGGCTTCAAAATCAATCCCAAATGGGAGCGAATTTTATGAAATTTTTTAGAGTAATGCTAGGAGCACAGGACTCCTTTCACAGGGCTCTTACATGGTTTTGAATTGTGATTACGTGGCACATTAAAAAAAATAAAAAATAAAAAGATGAAAAAATGAAATGAAAGGAGAGCGATGGAAAACATCTCATTTTCCCACAATTTCACGTGTCCTAAACACTTTCATTTTCCCAATTTGACGTTCTTCATCCCAGCACAGGTGGAGTCCGAATTTGGCGTACTTTCGGCTGGTAAACAAAAAAATAATACCCACCATTCACCTTCGTCGAGCTCCCCATTTTCGGACCGGAAGCCCACAGTTGTGAACAAAAATTTCCGACTGCTAATCGCAAATTTTCCCAACATTCACCTCCGTCGAGCTCCCCTTTTTGTGAACCAGAAGCCCTCACTTGCGAACCAGAAATTAGACATCCTCCGGAAGACATTTTTGAATATAGTTTAGTTGAGGCTATCAAAGATCGTGAGAATCTGCCACGGTCAAATTGGAGGGGGAAGAAACAGAGTTTAGAGGGAAGTAAATGGTAGAGATGCTTGGATGCTTTATCAATAAGTATATAATATTTTTCGGCAACTTTTTCCACTTGCACTCTCACGAAGTAGGCACTCGCGAAAAATAGGAACATGGGCATAGTTGAAGAACAGAGTAAACCATCGAATTAGAAGCTTGTTATTGGATTTTTTTTGTGTTACGGTACTCTAATATATGAGAGTTCATTATTTTCCTTTCCTAAACATGAATTTCTTTGATTTACTAGATGGAAATTTTGACAATTATTTCGAGTAATTATATCTTGGTGAATGTATTTATAGTATAGCCTCCCTAGATTGAAGTATCCCCCTTTATGTTCAGTAATATCAGTAAAATTGAGTGGTATTATCACTAGATGGTGTCAATACTTCGAAGTTTAGCCACATTGAGATGCTTTATGAATAAGGATCTACTCCAATTCATGTGTTACTGATAGAAGTGCATAATTAGATCGGTAAGATGCAAAATATTTGTGAAATATGAGATGCTTGAAAGGAAGTGTACAAATGTAGGAAAACTTACTTATTTATTCTAGTTCACCCCTAATGCTTATCGATTATTTCATTGTCAGAATGGAAACTATGGAAGAATAGCATAATGATTTATTGGTTGAGTCTGGGAATGAGAATGTCACGAACGATGTGAATGAAGTTACGAATGATTCGCTGGGAGGAGATGATGTAAAAGTGCCTAAGGTGGCTACGATGTTCAATGATGAAAAAGAAATTCTCGACTTCTACAAGCGATATGCTTTTCAAGTGGGTTTTCCAGTTAGAAAACGAATTCGAAAAAGGGGGTTGATGAAGTTATGAGATACGTAACGTTCACTTGTAGCCGTGAGGGTAGAAGAAATTATGGTTCAAGCAATTCTTTGAAGCAACAACCAACAAGCCAAACAAATTGTAAAGCAAGGATCTCTGTGTCTTTATTAAGTAATGGACAATGGAGAGTAAACACAACCCAACTGGAGCACAATCATGAAATGAGTCCTTCGAAATTGAGGTTGTATCGATGCAATCGAGAGTTGACTACAAATGTGAAATGAAAGCTTGAAGTGAATGATATGGCAAGAATTCCATTGCACAAAAGTTACAACTCTGTGGTGGCGGAAGCAGGTGGTTATGTATCATAGGGACGAAATCCAAGTAAAATACTTAGCCAAATTTTCGCCTATGATGGCACTGAGATTCCACCCAGTTAGTCCACCGATTTGCACAATGTACACACACGAAATGTAAAGGAAGACAGTATTATGGGTAAACCCAACTTGTTTTATTACTTAACAATAATACAAGACACGAAGGTATACTGAAGGAACATAATACGTTTTTTGTGTCTCATCAGCCAGACCTTCCTCTATTTATAGGCCAAAACTCGTGTACAGTTAACACCCTTAACTGCCAAAGGGATAAACTACCCTAGTTGGCTAGAACATACCAGAAACCGCATCCCACGACTATTTCCAGCAACTATCCACACTTTTCACTAGTATGAACTCCAAAAACTACAGCACATGTACCAAACATGTGCCCAATTTGGACACCCAAATTTGTGGACTTCAGCCCATTAATCAGCAAGCTGGATCAACCTATGCCTTGCCAATCTGCAACACTTTACCCACGAACAACAAGTTAGATCAGCCCATGCCTTGCCAATTTGCAGCACTTTGACACCGGCCAAACTGAAGCATCATTCCCACATTTTTCTTGACCTGAAATCCGAATGTGCATCATCAACACATCTTCCCGCAACATCCTGGCATGAGTGCGAGGTATTCTCACGCCATTGAGCATGTCAACCTTCAAGGGGCTGACATTATGAGACTATGACTTTCGTGGAGAGGGATTGTTGAAATTATATTGAACAAGTTATATGATTACAACTCAGAGAAGGAGATGCTGTAGCAATACAATCATATTTTTCGGATATGCAAGCACGGTGCTCGGGATTTTACTTCAGTATGGATTTAGACGAGGACTCTCGGCTTAAGAATGTATTTTGGGCAGACAATAGGTGTAGGCAAGCGTACAAGGAGTTCGGTGATGTTGTTACCTTTGGTACGACGTATCTCACCAATAAGTATGACATGTTGTTTGCCCCATTTGTTGGCGTTAATCATCATAGGCAATCAACACTGCTTAGTTGTTGCTTGGTATCTAATGAGGACACTAGTACATTTGTGTGGCTATTCTGGACATGTCGCAATGTATGCACATTGTATGGAATTATTACTGATCAAGATAGGGCAATGCAGAAGTCAATTCAAATTGTATTTCCGTACACGAAGTATATGTGGTGTTTTGTGGCATATCTTGAAGAAGTTGCCTGAGAAGTTTGGCTATCATGTTGATAAGGTTTCGATCTTTTCAACTATCCATGGATTAGTATATGATTCACAGAGTGCTGAAGAATTCGATGAAAGTTGGAGAGCAATGATTAATACGTACAAGTTGTACGATAATGTGTGGCTGTCAGGATTGAGAACAAAATAATTATAGACAGATATGGCAATGAGGACAAACTAATTCCACCATTACACCATCACACCTATTAACTCCATTAATTACAGACATTTATGGCAATGAAGACAAACTGTGTAACAACCTGAGATTGAGAACAACAGAATTACAGACAAATATGGCAATGAGGACAAACTAATTCCACCATTACACACCCACTACTACTAACTCCACCATTACACACCTACAACTCCACTAATTACAGACAGATATGGCAACATTTCCACCATTACACACCTCTACTACTACTAACTCAAATGGCAACAGAAGGGACAAATGAACAACATTGAACAAAATCGAGAACAACATTGAACAAAACTGAACTCAAACATGAACAAAACTGGAAAAAAAACTCAGAAATGAACAAATTTGAACAAAATCGAATTCATAAATGAACAAAATTGAACAGAACCCAACAAAATCAAACTCACTAATTACACCGTTACACGATATTCAAACTCGAAAATGAAAAAAAATTGAACAACATCGAACTTTCTGAGTCACTTTGGAAAAAAAAATGTTCGGGTAAAAGCTGGGGAAAAACGTACTTCAATGCTTACCCATCAATGGTTCAAAGCTCTGGTCGAAGGTCTGTTGTTTCAGTGGTGGTTTTACGCACTTGCCAGCAGAGGAACAATGTTCGAGGTCGACTTCGAAAATTGTCGCCGGACGACAAGCTTTCACTGGCCTGAGATCAACTCCAAAGAATGGCCTCTCGTCGATTTCAACAGAATGCTATGGCCGGAGATAGAAACGCAATCGTGTCGCCGTCGTCGATAGTACCAATTCCCACGGAGGAGTTGAGGCGAGAATGAATAGAAATGATTTTGAAATTAGGTTTCCACCAATCTCAATTTCACGCATTTTGTCTCTTTTTATTCTCTTTTATTTTTCAACTGCCACGTCAGTAAATTTTGAAATTTGTAAGATGCCTGTGAAAGGCCTCCTTTACGTGTAGCACCACCGAAATTTTTAACTTTGTATCTCGAGCCATCAACATTATCCTCCCTTACCTTAAAAGAGAGGGATGCCGAATTTACTATTAACTTGAAATCGAGTATTCACACCACTGTAGCAAATATTTGTTTTGTTTTTCCTCTACCTTTGGTTCTACACTTTGTCAACAATGAGAGCTAGATATTTTTCCTCATTTT
>CAIGRN010032911.1:0-10133 GCA_903798345.1 Fraxinus anomala
TTTTTCATAAACATGTGATTCTTGGTATTTTGTAGTAACTCATAGTCTGCCTTGGTGGTGGACCTGGTATCTCGTCAGCATCTACCATCGGCGCACGTCACGTTTCGAGTCCACTAGGGTGATTCGGGATGGGTCGTGATAGCAGCATTTTAGAACCAATGGCAAACTGTTGTGATGTACATGTAATCGGTCATCCTTTTCTCATAGAGGTAACCATTTAACACAATCAACCAATTCAAGGTGTTAAACATCCGACCTGTGACCTAATTAAAGACCGATTGTAACATACACTTAGTATATCTTAATCTGAGATCGGTTTTGTAAGGTCAGCTCGTAACGCCGTGGTTCGATGGAACGTAATGATTATAGATTCCTTACACACTGATAAAATATCCAATCAAATTAATTATTGCATTAAGAACTTACGTCATCGCCCACTTATTTCACCAATCATATGATGTAGCTTCGCTTACTCACTAGCTCATTAATTGTTATGGCCCACTTATAGGATGGTTTTATGATAACCTGACAAAGCCGACCTCAGCAACCAATGGAGATATGCTAGTAATGTACTTTTTCAGTTCAACACTGGTGATTGACAAGACAGGAAAGTTGGTGATACTGAATTTTCTGTTCCTATAAAAGGGTGCGAGGTATCTTTGGATAGGAGGAGAACACTTGGATAGTTAAAAATATCTCCTTTGATGAAACACTTGTAACTTAAAAGTGATTATCAATAAAAATAATGAGTTTCTCTTTATTTTCCTTCCAAAGTTGACTTAAATTGATTCTTACAATTTTTAACGTCAACAGTTTGGGGCTAAAGCAAGGGCCCCTTACTTGAATAATCAGCCCTATTTGGTCCAAAACAAATATCCCTTGAAAAAAACATGTTATGGATGATATTTCGGTATCATGAAATCAATCTCATACCTATCCTGAACAAGCCAATATTCCACAAAATATTGGAAGATGACGAGATTAAAATGAAGTTGGCGACCCTCACATGACCATCATGAGAGAAGATATCGAAAGGTTGACAAATGTAGTCAACAGATTGGAAAAAAACTGAACCCGCATTCACTTACCCGATATTAAGGTAGAGTCCCCACAAAAGGAACGGGCCAGACAACCATCTACTAGGAGGACTTTCCATTTTTCAGTAGAAGAATCGTCTAAAGGTCAAACTGAAGAAATCAGGAGTTGAATCGGTTACCAGAAAACAAGATGTTTGATAGGTTGGGATCTCAACACTCCCTAACACCTCGGAGTGAGTATGTTGAGCCACGTGCAAAGCATCCTCTGGAACAGGTTGAACCCAAAATGAACGCATTAAAAAAGCGCATTGCTGATCTGGAAGCAAGCCAAGAATAAAGGAGGTACGGAGGAGCATCTCACTAAGCGCCATTCTCCTTTCACTAGTGATATTCTAGCTGAAATTTTACCTGAAAAGTTGAGAATGCCACAACTAACTGGGTACGAGGGAGAAGGAGATCTCCTTAGTCATTTAGACAATTACACTTCCTGGATGAAGCTGCAATAAGCAGGAGACGTTATTATGTGTCATGCTTTTCTATTAACATAGGGAGACAAAGCTCAAATGTGGTTTAGGAAACTACAACAAAGATCCAAAAGAAACCAGAACGACCTTGCCACAGCATTCCTAGCTCAGTTCATGAGTTCTAAAGTAAAAATCATACCTAAAGAACGTTTGGTAAGCATCAAGCAAGGAAAAAGTGAATCACTTAAAATTTACCTCAATAGGTTTAACAAACAATCCAAGGAAGTCGAGAAAATCTCCGATGATGCTGTACTCATGGCTGTTCTATCTGGGCTAAGGCCTAGAACGAGGTTTTGGTGGTCTGTACATGAAGATGGGCCTTGAACATATCACGAGTTCTTCAATCGAGCTAAAAAGCATATAAGTGCGGAGAAAGCCACCTCGAATCAGGAGGAAGTCAAGATAAATTCACATTCCTCTAATCCAACAAGGGAGAAAAAAATGGATAAATAATTTAATCATTAAAAGAGAAAAGACCAAAGGGATAGAGATCGTCCAAGGTCTTATTCGAAAATATTCCGTGAATATCATCCATTGAACACAACCTTGGAGGAGGTCTTCTCGCAAACAGGAGAAAAAGAGGGGTATCGCAGACCCCCCATATCAGAAAAAGGATCCACTAGGGAGGAACCAAGGAAAATACTGTCGATATCATAGGTCGATAGGGCACAACACAGATGACTACAGAAATTTGAAGGAGGAGGTGGAGTCCTTAATTCGACGAGATCATCTGCAGGAGTTTGTGGTTAAATTCAGAGAAACGAATCAAGCGTCTAATCAACAGCCTCACTACCTAGAACGATTCAACGAGGTCAGCCGGTTTACCAAGCTCGGAATCCCCACCTCGAGCTGAAACCAAAATGTTAGTAGGTGAAAATCAGTGCATCGAAGGATCTAGGAGGGTAAGGCGTAGACAAGCGCGAGATGCATGCATTTGCCAGAATTACGATGTAGAACGACCAGAGCTAAATATTAGCATGGAATCACTATCAGAATGGTTTGGATTTTCAGAAGAAGATTCGCATAGAGTTTTGCAGGACCAAAGTGACGCGCTAGTGATAACCATGTTGGTAGCTGACATACAAATACATTGAACTCTTGTGGATAATGGAAGTTTAGTTAATGTGTTGTACTCTCGAACTATTGAACAAATGGGAATCTAAGAACAGTATCTCCAACCATACTCCAGGAAATTGCAAGGATTTTTTGGGGACCCAATTGAAGCCCGAGGTCAAATTGTTTTGACCACAGAGCTAGGCGAGGCCCCTTGTCAGAGAAAGATTCTAGCGGATTTTGTGACTGTTAATTTACCTTCCAATTATAATGCTATATTACGCGAGTTGCAGGCTGCTACTTCAATATATCATTAATGCATAAAGTTTTTCACTCCAGATATAGTTGAAATAATGCATGGAAATCAAGATGAGGCTAGGGCTTACAATGTTGATTTACCTAGTCCTTAGGTCTGAATGTTAAGGAACCAGCAAAATGACCGAGTAAGGGAAGCTAGATTAAAGAGACCCATTATAGCCGATCTTACTGAGATCAGTATCATTGAGAAACACCGCAGAAATATAACGGACAACCATATTTCGTTCGACGATAAGGAGACTGACCCACATCCTTATCTTGGAATCCTGGTGGTTTCAATACCCATTGCAAGAGTAATCATTCCTAAAGTTTTAGTGGATACATGGAGTTCTCTCAACATACTCTGTGCTAACACATTGGAATGGATGGGTATTCCATTAAATTTTCTACAACCATACTCAAACCTGGTTTTAGGACTTCGTGGAGCCCTTACCCTAGTAAAAGGGTTGATTAAGCTCTCTGCCAAGATTGGTGAAGTCCCACGCCAAATTAAGTTGAACACCAAGTTCGTGGTACTCGATGTCAATTCACCTTACGATGCCATTATGGGGCGGCCTTTGCTATTCAATTTCAGGGCAATTGTGTCCATGTACCACTATATGCTAAAATTCTCTACGCCTCATGGTGTAGGTCAAGTTAAGGGAAACATGGACATTGTTGAGAAATACCAGGTGAAGATCTGTCCAGCAAGGAAGGAGGCATATACTTCCCCAGGAATTTATATGGAACATCTAGTGGAGTCCAACCTTGGCTCATTAGACCCACGTCTAAGGGTCAAATGGGAAAAACATGTGGATGAACTAGACAGAGTAGCAATCGAACCAGATGATCCACTGAAAGAGCTCAGAATAGGTCATGAACTTCGGCCATCCATCCGAAGTCAGATAACAGAGTTCCTCCAACATAAACTTGTTGTTTTTTCTTAGAATCATGCAGATATGGAAGGGATTGACTCTAGCTCACTTGCCATAGGTTGTGTATCAACCCTTCAGTGCGGCCTAGGCGGCAGGGACGCCGACCCTTAAACTTAGAAAGATACGAGGCTCTAAATCATGAGGTGCAAAACTTGCTTCGCAATGGGTTCATTCATGAAGTAAAATATTCTAAGTGGGTTGCTAACCCAGTTCTTGTGAAGAAAAATAATGGGGAATGGAAGATGTGCATAGATTTCACTGACCTCAACAAAGCATGTCCTAAAAATAGTTTTCCTTTACCAAGGATAGATCAGATGGTCGATGCGATGGTAAGACATGAATTGCTTAGCTTCATGCACGTATACTCAGGATATAACCAAATCCCTATGCATGAGCCGAACCGGGAGCATACCACTTTTATTACTGACCGAGGTCTTTATTGTTACAAGGTCAGCCTTTTGACCTCAAGAACGCTGGAGCCACTTATCAGCATTTGGTCAACTCCATGTTTGCCAAACAAATTGGTAAAATAATGGAAGTATATGTTGATGATATGTTAATCAAGAGTATAGATGCTAGAGATCATCAACAACATCTTATTGAAATATTTGGAATATTGAGAAAGTATAGGATGAAATTAAATCTACACAAATGTGCCTTCGGTGTGAGTTCTGGAAAATTCTTAGGTTATCTTGTAAATTGCCGAGGAATTGAAGCCAATCTAGAAAAGATACGAGTCATCATTGAAATGTAGGCCCCAACAAGGCTTAAGGAGGTTCAAAGTTTGACTGAACGAATAGCTTCTCTCAACCGCTTTATGCTAAGATCAACAGATCGATGTAAACCATTCTTTGATATCCTACGAGGAGGGAAGAAGTTTGAATGGGCTGCTGAATGTTAACTCGCTTTCGAGGAGTTAAAACAACAATTGGCACAACCACCAGTGTTGTTAAAACCAAAGGCAGGTGTAGTGCTAATTTTGTATCTCACAGTGTCCGAACATGCTATCAGCATTGTCTTAGCTCGGGAAGAAGAGGGAATAAAACATCATGTTTACTATGTCAGTAAGGCCCTCCATGAAGCCAAGCTCCGTTATTCTCCTTTAGAGAAATTAGCCTATGCCGTTGTTATGGCTGCAAGGAAGTTGAGATCATACTTCTTAGAGCACCCTATTGTGATCTTAACTAACTACCTATTGAGACAAACCTGGCAGAAACCAGATACTTCGAGACGAATGGTCAAGTGGGCAGTGGAGCTTGGACAATTTGATATAAGATACAAACATCGCACCTCTATAAAAAGTAAAGCTCTTGCTGATTTCGTTGCAGAATTTAGTTTGGAACCAGTACAAATACTTTCTCATCACACTCCGTGGGAACTTTTTGTAAACGAGTCCTCAACCGGAGTTCGGTCAGGGGTAGGAGTAGTTTTGGTAGGTCCAAATCGCCAATTATTCTACGAAGCCTTACCGTTCGACTTCAAGGCTTCCAACAATGAGGTTGAGTATGAAGCATTAATAGCTAGGGTAAGAATGGCAAAAGTGATGAGAATTTATCATCTGATAGTTCACAGCGACTCACAATTGGTAGTCAATCAGATCAATGAAGCCTACCAGACTAGAGAAGAAAGAATGAATAGCTATCTCCAAATTGTTAGGCAGGAATTTGAGAATTTTTGAACTGTTGTGGTCAAACAAATTCCTTGAACTCAGAACAGTCATGCTGATGCTTTAGCTTGACTAGCCACAAGTGAAGGAATAGAAGAGTTTGATAGCATTCCAGTAGGAAAGATTACTCATCGTTTTTGACAAAGCTTCCCAAGAAAGCTAATTTCGGTGCACGACAGCTCATCGAAAGTAGAAAGTGACACCTATCTAGTCTATTTATGGCTATAATAAAAATGAAACATGGAAAAACGAACTAAACACATCCAAGGTCAATCCGTACAATCCGTCACCTAGGTAAGAATTGACCTGGGGGTAACTATTAAACATCTTACCTACGACCTATTAAAGACCGATTGTTACATACACTTAGTATATCTTAATCTGAGATCGATTTTGTAAGGTCAAGTCATAATGCCGTGGTTTGAGGAAATATAATGATTATAAATTTCTTACACACTGATAAAACATCCAATCAAATTAATTATTTCATTCAAAACTTACGTCAGCGCCCACTTATTTCACCAATCATATGATGTAGCTTCGCTTACTTACTAGCTCATTAATTGATAAGGACCCATTTATAGGGCGATTTTATGATAACCTGACAAAGCCAACCTCAGCAACCAATGGAGATATGCTTGTAACGTATTTTTTCAGTTCGGCACTGGTGATTGACATGACAGGAAAGTGGGCGATATGGATTTTCTTTTCCTATAAAAGGGTGCGAGGTATCTTTGGATAGGGGGATGACACTTGGATAGTTCAAAATATCTCATTTGATGAAACACTTGTAACTTAGAAGTGATTATCAATAGAAATCCTGAGTTTCTCTTTATTTTGCTTCGAAAGTTGATTTAAATTGATTCTTACACTTTTTAACGTCAACACAAGGGATGCAAAAGCTTAAATACATCAAATGGATATGATTGAGATAGATGAACTAATGTGGTCCGTTTGTCAAAACTAATGGGATTGCTTACAAGTTACAACCTAGAGGTGCCTTAGCAGAATTAAAAGTGGGTTTCCTATAATTTCGGGAGGCAAATGGGAATTACCCACTCAATCATTTGATAGAAAAAGGTTTAATCACACATTTGCTGTGATTGCCAAACAATCAGGATGCTATTAGTTACCTAATATTTCAATACACTATTAAATTAATTTAGAAACATATATAGCAGCAGAATAATGTCATTCACACGAGAAATTGAATCATACACTTGAGAATATAAACTCATAATGAAACTGAATCGTTTTTTAAAAATAAGATCAATTTATTTTTCAAAAGAATTCATTGTGTACTCATCAGTAATGTCATGAAGGAGCTTACATGATTTGCCATGAAAACATGGTTTCAATAACAATTAAAAAATGTAATTCTATTGATTTATCATTTACAGAAGTTTAGAAATGCAGAACAAACTTTCAACTTGATGGTTGTAGACTTATGTATGCATATATATATAGCCACTCTTGAACCACGTCCAATGACAAATACATAAATGATAAAATTCAGAAATTCATGAAATTCATGAAATAACTTCGTCAAATAAGTCTAATACAGCACTTTGGCCAAGCAATAGTACTTCCCATGGCTTCACTAAGAACTCGAAATTCATGTGTAGGTCTATATAAGGACAACTGACCCATATACACCTCCTCAACCAAAACCTTCTAGCAATCTCGTTCGAGTGGAATGTGATGCACCTTTGCGCTTGGCTTTACTGATGCAATCTTTCCTTCCGCTACAATTTCTTCCTCCTCAAACATGTACTAATGTAATAGTTGACACCTTACATTTTCCAATTGTGCAATACCTCCATAGATACCACATCAAAATAGCTTTCAAGTTAAATGTAGACTTCATAACTACATCATACATCTCAACCACATCACTCCATAACAATATTAAGTCGTCTATAAGTGGTGCCAAATAAGCATCTATGTCATTACCTAGTTGCTTTGGTCTCGGTATTAATAAACTCAACATCAAACTTTTCTTCGACGTGCATAATGAAGGAGACAAGTTATATATAGTTAAAATTACTGGCCAACAACTATATTTAGAGTTGAGATCTTTGAAAAGATTGAATCTATTCATAGAAAGATCTAATCTAATATTTTGAGGATCTGACGCAAAATGTGGCCACCTTCTGTTTATCATTTCCCATCCTAATGAATCAATTGGATGCCTCAGTTTACCATGTGAACTCTTATTATTTGAGTGATAATAAGTTGTGTTGTCATCTCATCTATTCCAAACATCATCTTAAATCTTGGTATTATAGGGAAATAATCAAAGACTTTTGCTGGAATTGTTTTCTGAATTTTCTTAGTCCCTTAGTCAACTTTCCATCTTGATCAACCACATTTTGGACATAATTCAACATATATAGACAACAATCATTCAAGCAAGCTTGTATCTTCTCATAGTCAAGATCAAATGTATTGACAAGTTTTTTCACCTTGTAAAATGAGTTAGGAAGTGTTAATTTGTGGCAGCATGTCCCGAACAAGATTTATAATTTCATCGAAACCACTATCTATCTAATAAAACATGTGTAACTTTATGTTTAAACATAGCAATCGAAGCTGACATCTTCATAAACGCCATACAACTAGGATACAAAAGAGTTTCTGCATCACCAACTAAATGCTGAATCTATTCCTCTCTTCCATCATGAGGATTTTCAGGATCTACATCATATTGTGCATAAAAGTCTCTAAATATCCTACGTGACTCAGGCATTTCTACATCGATCAAATTTGATTTACTTGGTCATTCTCCATGAAATACTCAAACAATGTATGTAGGATCCATACCATTAATAACCAAATGTTCATATTTTGTTTCATAATTGTGATGCTTTAGATTCCTACACTTAATACCATGGCATCCTATCATTTCTGAATTTAGATTTTCATGAGCTAGTTCAATAAAATTCTTGCTCCATATCTGTATTATTCTGAAAATCTACGAGTACAATTTTACGATAATTTTGTGTTATTGTTTAAATATTGTAACTAGATTTATGAGATTTTATTTCGGACAACAACATTGATAATTGTAGCAATTCTTTGTCCATTATGACACTATGAAACATTGAACAACAACAATTCAAATTGTGAAGTAAACTTGGCAATTTGCAACACACACAAATGTGTGTGTGAGCATAAGATTCATACTATAAGGAAAATGGATTAGATTAAGTCTCACTGAATATCCAACCTAATATTTTGCCTCCACGAGAATGCAGTCTAATGAATAAGGTTGTTGGAGGCGAGCTATAATTCTATCCCATAAAGCACATCAGGGAAGAGCAACATATATCATTTATTCCTATAAAGCAAAAAGTCAAGCACATCAGGGAAGAGTAACATATATCATTTATGGTTCGGTAAACACGTGCCTCGAGAATTAGAAAAAAAACTCATAAAATATTAAAACGAGGTAAATTTATGAAGTAGAAAAAGTTGAACCGTTCAAGATACCATATTTGTCTTTAAGACAGTTCTCCAATTAATAAATTCAAATTAGATTAATATATTTTGAAGAGAGTAACTCAACAATTCATATATTTCCTTTCCAGATTCATTTCCTATCCAAATTAAATATTGCTTTTGTTTTCACTTTAAGAATATAAATGACACAACGAACTGTACATGGGAATTGATAGCCAAAACAATGCCTTGGCCAAAATCTACACTCTATACAAAAAATTTAACTTGAGAGATGAAAATCAAACACTACACTTGTATTCAAAAGTGTTAGGATTTATGTTGTATTGACAATTTTTTAAACAAAATGATTATTATAAAAGAATAAGGATTGTTATAAAAGAGTTGTAAAAGTCAATGAGTCTTTTGAATGGTTGTATACATTTTTTTAGTGGAAGGAGGGCGGTACCTCCGAGATTTTATTAATATGTCATCACTTGTGGCTGAGGAACACAGTGGTTACAAATGATATCAAAAAAGTCAATAAATGAGNTGAATGGTTGTATACATTTTTTTAGTGGAAGGAGGGCGGTACCTCTGAGATTTTATTAATATGTCATCACTTGTGGTGGAAGAACACCATGGTTACAACAATAAAGTCAATAAATGAGGAAGTACTACTTCCCTTACAATGACAGTAAAGAATAATAGGAAAGCAGTAAAAAAAAAAAGAGAGTACACATCCCTTACAAAAAGTACAAGTGTAAGTACAAATAAAAGTAAAAACAAAATACTAATACTTAAACTCTAGTGTTGGGCAACCCATATCTGTCAATCTGAACAAGCACCCTGATATATCGTAGTAGGTCGACTGGTCCATATTCCTGGTATCTACGATGATGTCAACCCTCGGTAGCAAGTGCATCCGAAATTTGGTTCCTATCTCTAAATATGTAGGAAACCATATCTCTGTCAAATGAAACGATATTTACAATCTGTCTGAGTATCCCCGAAATAGGCCACAATCCGCTACATCTGGTGATACAGTGAATGGCCATAGTCGAGTTTGCCTCAATCCAAATATCTGACAAACCAAGATCTCTAGCTAGGAGTATCCCATCACGAATAGCCTTGAGTTCCACCTCTAATATTATATACTGTCCATATGAAGCTGAGAAAGCCC
>CAIGRN010032922.1:0-14090 GCA_903798345.1 Fraxinus anomala
ACAAGGTATAGACACTTCATAAGGGTGAAAAGGAAAGATAAAAGAAAGATTATAACAATTAGATCATTGTTGTATACATTAGAAATAAGAAAGAATTGTTTAGATTAGATGGAGAGTGTCAAAATCATGTAAGACAATTGGTTGTTTCTTAGTATAATAAATTCTCCTCTTCCACAATTTTCTTTATTGTTGTATGATCCATTAAATTTCATATTGTCCATATTTTTCGTCTTTGATTATTTGATCGATTTCTCAACAAGTGATATCAAAACGTTTTTGATATCGGGTAGGTTCATAACGAGTGATATCAAAGCCAATGATTTTTTGACGATTTCTTGGGAGGTCCAAATTAATTATTAAAGCGAGATTGGAACAAGTTCGATTATTCAGGGATTACAACTTTGAAATTTGAAATTTCACTTTTGGATCGCAACAGTAGATTTTCATTGTGGCAGATCAAGATGCGAGTAGTTCTTGCTCAATTGGATCTTGATGATGCTTTATTGGGGATTGATAAAATACCTGCAACAATGATAGCGGAGGAGAAACAACGGAAGGATCGAAAAGTCATATCTCAGATACATCTTCATCTTTCTAATGAAATTATTCAGGACGTGGTAAAGAAGAATAGTGCCAATCCATTGTGGTTGAACTTGGAGTAGTATTGTATGACAAAGACCTTGACAAGTAAGTTACACTTGAAATAGCATTTGTATTCTCATCGCTTGACGGAAGGTAGATTTTTGGAAGGTTATCTATTCTTGTTCAAGGAAATCATCGCTGATTTGGAAACGACGAAGGTTAAGTATGATGAAAAGGATTTAGAGATGATATTGTTATGTTCGTTGCCGCCTTCATATATGACTTTCAAATATACAATTCTCTATAATTGGGATACTCTTATAATTGACGAGGTATATAATGCATTTTATTTTGAGGAGAAGATGAAGCATCTAGTCGTCGATTTTGAGGCTCATGAAGAGGGTCTTGTTGTTCGTGAGAGGAAGATGGGTAGTCATGGAAGGGATAGAGTCATAGCAACGACGATATAGTCTGTTGGTATTGCAACAACAAGAGGCATATAAAGAGGGATTACTATGAGTGGCGAAAGATGTTTGCTACTACAGATCAGAAGGAACAATCAAAAAATTTCAATAATGTTAATCTTGCAAAAGAGAACGGTAATTTAGATTTGTTGGTGATTACTGAAGGTGGCTCCAAACCTGACGAGGATTGGATTATTGATTCAGCTTGCACTTTTCAGATGTGTTCAAATCAGGATTGGTTTTCTTCATATGAAACAGTTACAAGGGGTTCTGTGATGACATGAAGCAATTAGCCTTGTGGAATATCTGGGATTGGTAACGTCAGAATCAAAATGCTGAATGGGACGGTTAGAACACTTGGTCAAGTTCGACATGTTCCAGTTATAAACAGAAATCTGATTTCTTTGAGTGCTCTTAATTCAAAAGGGTACAGGTATACCGATAGAGGCAGAGTTCTGAAATTTAGCAAGAGTGCAAGGGTTGTGTTAAAAGGGCGAAGAAAGTCCCGGTTATATGTGTTAAAAGGTTCGGCGATCACGAAGGAAGCAGCTGTAACTTATAGTTTGGTAAGCGATAACTCGAGTAGAGTTGATTGTGATCGGGTTGTTCATGGTGATTTGGACAATAATATTGATAAACCATCTAGTACCTCAGGTGGAGTTGGTTGTGATCATGTTGCTCATTGTTATTTGAGCAGGTTTGACAACTCAGGTGGAGTTGGGGTTACTTGTGGTGGTTCAAGTAGGTTTATTGACTCGGCTAGAGTTGGAAGTGAACGGGATAATTCAAGTAAAGATGGCGCGCAAGGTAGTTCTACTAGTATGCAGGGCTTGGATGTAGTTCACAGTTGCTGAGTATACCTGAAATTGGCATAGGGTGTCCGATTGGGACATGGTGGAAGAGTTGGGGAATGACTTGAAGAGTAAAGATTTAATTCCTTATTATGGAATTTGTGTCAACGTGGAGTTTTGTTAGGTTTTGTGACAAAAAATCTATGTGATTTAGAAGTTTGTTGCATGAAGGAAGCTTGTTTAATCTTGGTTTATAAGTCTTGGTTGATTGGACTCCATGTGATTTGAGATTTGGTTTATTGGAGGAAGTATAAGGTACTTGAATTTGTAGAGTCCTAAGTTGTGAACATCAAATTTCAATGATAATTAGGAGTTTGACTGAATGAGGACTCTTAGATGGCTAAAAGTATGTTTTAGAACATCAAACCCGTGATACGGGTGCCACAGCGCCAAGAAGACAATTTTGGGCAGCAATACCGGCGCCGCAGCGCCGGCAGAGGACCCGTTAGCGTAATTTTACACAGTTTCTTGGTTTTATTAGGACTTTGGGACTTCTTCTTCATCTTGGACTCCACAACTTCGAGATTTGACGTCTATAAATACTCCACAAGATATAGGCACTTCATAAGGGTGAAAAGGAAAGAGTCAAGAGATATTATAACAATTAGATCTTTGTTAGATACAGTAGAAACAAGAGAGAATTGTTTAGATTAGATTGAGAGGGTCAAAATCTTGTAAGACAATTAGTTGTTTGTTGGTATAATAAATTATCATTTCTTACATTTTTTTTAATAGTCGTGTGATCCATTAAATTTAATATTCTTCATATTTTTTGTCTTTAATTATTTTGCCGATTTCTCAACAAGTGATATCAAAACGTTCTTGATATCGGGTTGGTTCATAATAGGACTGACTGATCCCAAACCATTGTAGAAAGTGAAAGATTTCCAGTTGTTGTGAACAAAAGATTAGTTAATCTACCATTGTTGGAGCTGTATTATCAAGATTCTTGTTTTTCTCTAAGGCCCTGGCTTCTCAATTGCTGGAGCTTCAACAATACACTGATCCCAATGAAGAATTCACTCTTCTTATACCCTCTTCTTGGATTAAGGTCCATTCTCCTCCTACCTTTAATGGGATTTTTAATTAAATTTTGGGTTTTCGTAGAGTAAAACTCTCCGATTCTTAATTGAATTATACACTAATTACATCTTATGCCGGTGTGTAAAAGGTGAAGTATTTTTGGGAATTTGTTAGTTTTTCTTCCTGTGAAGATCGGTAATTCGGTAACAGACTGAATCTGGATGTAGTCCGCATTTTCCACCTCTTAGGCACGTAAGTAATGTTCAAAATCAAGTCCCAAATGCCTTCCCCACGTTTGTGCTCGGTTGAGAATGGCTCTGTGAGCTACAAAACCCATATATATTCAGTTTTTCCACTGGTTAGATCCTTAAGCCTTCCAATCTCATATAGTCAAAAATACGCCATCTAATTGAGGTTGAGTGAGATTTAGAAGCACTTAAATCTGAAAATAAATCATTTTCTTTACTCTTAAGTGTGTGTGAGAAGCAACGGATGGAGGTACATTTTTTCGGTTCCGTTTCCTTCCGCATTTAATCTATATGCTTTGTAAATCATTGAAGCATGTTTAGGTCGTTTAGATTTTGCTTACAGTTGGTTTCAGAGCTTTGTTTACCTCTGCTCTAGGAAATTGGATTTCTAACATTTTTGGGAATTGAAATGTAATTTTTAGTGTCTGGAAAGGAAAGAAACCGTCGGGTTTCTATTCGGGTTGCAACCGGGTCAAATAGACCCAACTGTAGATTGAAGACAACCTGTTAAAAAAAAATTTTGAAACTTGTAGACAGTTGAATTGTTTGACTTTTATCTCACATTACATTATTCATTCTCTATCTCCAAGAATTGGAAAGAGGCACGTTACACACACACACACACACATATATTTATTTATTTATTTATTTATTTATTTATTTATTTATTTTTTGTATGTATATTTTTTATTGCTTTGTTATACATACAATATTGAGTTAAATAATTTAGTAAATTTAAATTTAAATTTATGTATTCATATTGCTTATAGTTTTGTGCAATTTATATGAGCATATTTTGTGAATTAAATTAAATGGTGAGTGATCAATATAATTTTAATTAATTGGGGAGTAGCCACAACATATTTAATTATGCAAAATTGTATATTAATTGTTTTAAGATCACATTATGACATTAATTGTGGTTATTCATATTGAATATAATAGATTTTATCCCATGGGAATTTTTATGATCAACCATGACAAAATATTAAATTATTTTCTAATTACCCATATGAATTAGGAATTGAAACGTGATTTGATAGTTTTATAATAAGGTTTGTACATGAATCTAATTGAGTAAGACTTTGGCCCATATGCAAGTTTTATGTCACTAGATTCATATTTTTTAAAGCATGATTTTACATTGGTAAAACATGATTTATGTTTGTTAGTCTCAATTTGAATTGTAAGCATGTATGTATAATTTTTATGCAGTTATACAACCTACAAATTTCTCTGATATTAAGTGTGATATTCCCAAACTAAAGGGTGATAACTATAAAGTCTAGAAAGAGAGGATTCTCCTTCATTTGGGGTAGATGGATATTGATTACGTCATTAGGAAAGACGAACCAAAAATCACTCCGACCAACACTCCAAATGAAATTGCTCTTTATGAACAATGAGAGCGATCCAATCGCCTTAACATGATGTTCATAAAGACCAAGATTTATGCAGGTATTCATGGTTCCGTCGAAGAGTATAAAAATGTCGATAAAAATGTCTAAGGCATTGTCGAAGACTATTGATGAGCAGTTTGAGATTTAAGATAAAGCACTTGCCAGTACCCTGATTATGAAGTTTTCATCCACGAGAATCATTGAGAGGCGTGGGTGAACACATCATGCAAATAAGGGACATTGCGACACAATTGAAGACTGACGCCAGACAGAATAGAGATTATTTTGCAAGCTGCTTCAACAGAAATTCACAGGGAAGAATACAAGAGAAAAATGCCATGAAAATTAAGAAAAATCTTTATTATTCATCTAACATGCGAAAATAACCCACAAGCCGGGTTATAAGCTAGAAAATCGTAATTTATAAGAATTTTACCAAAAATAACAAAATTTCAATAGTCACACTAAAAGAAAGTATGTAATAAAAAAAATATTATCCCAAAATTTGGGTCAAATTGAGTTTATAATCTATTTTAAGAAATATTATCAAACAAATAAAAAGTAACTAAATTAGGGATTCGAAACGGAAAAATAGTAGATTTTGCCCTCAAAATTGATGCTCACCTAGCGAAGCTAGTAACCACGTCATGCGCGTCGAAAAGAGCTTTTCGAATTGTGGTTATGAGCGTGATTCTGATAACCGTAGCCAAAGTTATGGCTAAAATACCAAAACGTATCAAAAAGGCCCCAATTAGAAAAGATTTTCGATTACTTGCTATTTTTGAGTTGATCATCCAACTCATGGTACATCAGTGCTATCAACAAACTATCGGATAACTTGACATCATTTGACTCGGATCCTCCTGCATCAAAAACTCTTGAGGTTGATATGTCCGAGTCTTTCCTTGTGCACTATATTTTGAACACTATTCCACATCAATATGGACCCTTCAAGATATCCTATAACATGAAAGGATAAGTAATCAATTAATGAACTTCTGGCCATGTGTGTTCAGGAAGAAAGGAGATTGACATGGAAATGGGTAAAAGTGCATTGATGGCAACGCAAGGAAAAGACGAAAACCAAGCCAAAAAGAAAAGAAAAGGTAAAATATCACCCCAGGATGGAATCAAAAAGGAATCCAAGTGTTTCTTCTATAAAAAGAAGGGACGCATGAAGAAGGATTGCACAAAATTTCAGAAATGGCTTGAGAAGAAAGGTAAACCAATCTCATTTGTAGTTATGAATCTAATATGGTTGATGTTATTTATAACACATGGTGGATAGATTCTGGTTCTACAATCCATATTTTATATACCTTACAGGGTATGCGAAACCTAAAGAAATAAGTGAAAACTGAGCAATGCATTTAATCAGGAAACAAGATGCGCTCACATGTGGAGGCTGTTGGAACATGCAGTTTAGTTTTAAGTAATGATTTTATTTTGCATTTAGAAAAGACATTTTATATTCCAAGTTTTTCTAGGAACTTGATTTCAGTTTCAAGACTTGTACCTTTGGGTTATTCATTTAATTTTTCAGAAACATCTTTTAGTTTATTTTATAAATATGATCTTATTGGGTATGATACATTGTCTGATGGTCTTTTCTCTATTAATTTGCAAAATAATACTACTTGTAATGCTATAAGTGTTCACACTGATATGAAACGATGTGTTATGAATGAAGATTCCTCTATGTTGTGGCACCGAAGATTAGGACATATCTCTATAGAAAGGATTAAGAGAGTAGTAAATGATGGAGTACTTAGTACTTTGGATTTTACTGATTCAGACACTTGTGTTGACTACATTAATGGAAAACAGATCAACAAGTCCAATAAATGTACTAAAATGAGTACAGACATAGACTTGTGTGGTCCGAAATACTTCATCTTTTTCATTGATGATTATTCTCAATATATGTATATCTACTTGCTTCATTACAAGAACGAAGCAATAGATGCATTTAAAGTTTTTAAGGCCGAAGTAGAGAAACGATGTGGAAAGCATATTAAGATCGTGAGAACAGATGGAAGTGGAGAATATTATGATCAATACACCGAGAATGGACAAGCACCTTGTCCATTTGCGAAGTTTCTTTATGAGCATGGGATAATTGCCCAATACACCAAGTTCCAACCAATGTTGTCCCAAAGACATTATTTGAATTATTGAAAGGTTGGAAATCGAGTTTGCGACATATACGCGTTTGGGGTTGCCCGTCTGAAGTAAGAATTTACAATCCACAAGAAAAGAAGCAAGACCCAAAGACCATTAGTGGATATTTCATTGGATATGCCGAAAAGTCTAAAGGGTACAGATTCTATTGTCCATTTCATAACACTAGGATTGTGGAGTCAAGAAATGCGAAGTTTCTTAAGAATGACTTTATTAGTGGGAGTGATCAATTCCATGGCATCGTTTCTGACTTCAAATGACAAATTGATTATCATTCACAACACCCATCAAGTTCAAATAGGTGTTAGACAACCAATCGTTGAAGTTCCACAAGCTGCTGATTACAATCTAGTAGATTAAGATGTTCAAGAATTTCCAGAAATCGTTGAACAACATGATCCTCAGGAAAATATTGATACAACATTAAAGAGATCTACTAGAGCAAGGAAATCAGTGAATCTAGTGATTATGTCGTGTATTTGCAAGAATCAGACTATAACATCGGAGCCGAAAATGTTCTTGAAACATTTTCACAAGCCATAAATGGTAAAAAAAACCAAGTTTATGGTACGATGCCATGAAAGATGAAATGGATTCTGTAGCATCTAATGAAATATAGGATCTTATTGAGTTGCCCGATGGTGCAAAAGTCATAGGATGTAAGTAGGTTTATAAAACGAAAAAAGACTCATTAGGTACATTCTCTCATGTATCCAAGAAAGATTCACTTCGTATCATCATGGCATTAGTTGCACATTTCGATTTGGAGTTGCAACAAATGGATGTGAAAATGGCTTTTCTCAATGGAGATCTAAAGGAAGAGGTTTACATGAAACAATCAGGAGGATTTTCCTTTAGTGGTAGTGAGCATTTAGTGTGCAAGCTCAAGAAATCTATATATGGTTTGAAACAAGCTTCCCGTCAATGGTATTTGAAATTTCATGATATTATCTCTTCATTTGGATTTGTAGAGAATATTATGGATCAATGTATATACCAAAAGGTAGTGGGAGTAAGATTTGTTTCCTTATTCTGTATGTGGATGAAATTTCACTTGCAACCAATAATAAGGGTTTGCTACATGAGATAAAACAATTTCTCTCTAAAATTTTTGAAATGAAGGATATGAGTGGTGCATCTTATGTCATTGGTATTAAGATCAAAAGGTATAAATTTCAAGGTATTTTGGGTCTGTCTCAAGAGACCTATATCAACAAAGTTTTAGAGAGGTTTCGGATGAAAGCTTGTTCACCAAGTATAGCTCGCATTGTGAAGGGTGATAGGTTCAATTTGAACCAGTGCCCAAAAAAAAGATTTTGAAAGGGAACAAAAGAAGAACATTCCTTACGCTCATGCTGTTAGAAACCTAATGTATGCTCAAGTATGCACAATACATGATATTACATTTGTTGTTGGGCAGTTGGGAAGATATCAGAGTAATCTAGGTGTGGATTACTGGAAAGTTGCAAAGAAAATGATGAGGTACCTTCAGGGGACCAAAGACTACATGCTTATATACAGACGGACTGATAATCTAGAAGTGATTGGCTACTCTGATTCTGACTTCATTGGCTGTGTTGATTCACGAAAATCAACATCAGGATATATCTTTATGTTTGCTGGTGAAACTGTATCTTGGAGAACCGCAAAGCAAACATTGACTGCTACTTCCACTATAGATGCTGAGTTCGTATCTTGTTTTGAGGCTACCCCGCATGATGTATGGATGAAGAGTTTCATTTCTAGACTTAGAGTTGTGGATTCAATTTTTAGGACATTGAAGGTATATTGTGATAATTCAACTATAGTCTTTATGGCTAAAAACAACAAAAGTGGTAGTCGAAGCAAGCACATTGACATCAAGTATCTGGCCATAAAGGAACGTGTTACAGTGGTTATTGAACACGTTAGCATTGAATTAATGGTTGCTAATCCTTTGACAAAAGGCATGCCACCATTAAAATTTAAGGATTATGTAGACAGAATGAGACTTGGTTCCTTTGTGTGATTTTCATTATAAGAACAAATATTAATTTAATGAAACTATATTTGTGATATTTTCTCATATTTATTTTTCCTTGTGTACACATTCATTTTGAGAAATATTATTGATGTTTGGACCTAAAATAAACATATGGTTTATTCATTAAGTAGTGGTTAAGAGACATAATGCATTATACATGGAAGATAATGCTCGTATTTAGAGAACCAATCGTCATGACTCATGTATTTTGTTTCTTCCTATGGTGAACGATGAAATATGTGGACCAGGTGGGAGAATGTTAGCTTTTTCTTCCCGTGAAGATCGGTAATTCGGTAACAAACCGAATTTGGATGTGGTCCACATTTTTCACCTCTTATCGACGTAAGTAATGTTCAAAATCACATCTCAACTGCCTTCCCCACGTTTGTGCTTAGTTGAGAACGGCTCTGTCCATCATATTCTGCATTTGATCTATATGCTTTGTAAATTATTGAAGCATGTTTAGGTCGTTTAGATTTTGCTTACAGAATTAACTCAAATGTCATTGGGTTTATCAGGTTGAAAAGGCAGGGCAACTGTTTTAGTTGAGGATACAGAAAAGAAATCTAACAATATAGGGGTAGTGGTGAACCCAACTCGGATTTCGAGTCTAGGCGAATATGGTACTCCTCAGTTTGTAGCAGATAAACTTATCCAGGCTGAAAGGCGTAAGGTTTTTGCTAATTGCATTTGTACTTTTCCACGTTGGTATCTGAATTGTGATTATACATTGTAATGAAAATGGAATGTGGTTTTACTTGTGATGGATTGAAAAGGTGAAGGAAAATTGTAACCTGTTGAAATAAATTAATATGTAGGCTGAGCTTTATTTCGTGGAAAAATGGGTTATCTTTTCTTGTTTTAGCTACAATATCCATGTTAGGTTAAACAATTTAAAGGACTAAATCTATCAGAATTTTCTTTGTTCATTATTAATGGACGATGACAAGTCTTAATAGGGAAATTGAATCCCTTGGGATGTCGCCTCCTCGATCTCTCATTTCTGTACTGTGAGTGGGCAGAAGTTGCATTTTATTGCTGTCACAGGTTTAGACCTGATCGAGAAGGAACTTCGATTATGTAGGAAAGTACAAAGGAAGCCGAGGTTATTGCTTTCTCTGAGAGATCAGGTCACAGAGACCTTCAAGTGTATGAGTTCGAATCCAAGGTTGATAGCACCAGGGGAGGGTTGAAGAGGGTCTTTTCTGCTGCATTTGTGGTATCTAAGAAGCTCTACCTTTTGAATATTGTTCACTCTGATGGTTTAGACGACCCTCTGAACATGGAGAGAAGAATGACTCCGGAACAAATTTTGCACTCCTTGGACGCAGTATCTGCCACCTATACAAAATAGCCCGATTCATGACTTCCTTTATCTTGTCTTGGAAATCAAGGTATGCTGCTGGCCCGGCTTTAGACTTTTAATTCTCTCATTACTGCTTGCAAACTAATTTGCCAAATTTCCTTTGTTATTTATGGCTTGTGTTTCGGTAGGGTGTAGTGCATTGAAGTGGACAACACTCTTAACTATTAAGAAAAAAAAAAAAATTATAATCCATTGTATTGTTCACTTCACACCAAACATGCACTTAGTACTATAATTTATTGCTCTGGTTTTCCATACAATGTTCCTTGAAATCGTCTGTCAACTCTTTTCAAGTAAAATGATTGCACTGCACTGTGTTTTTCTCCAGGTTTATGCTGTATCAAGAGATTTAAGGGATTCCAATTTCAACCATATGGCCATAAAATTCCACTTGAAGCACAAAATCCTTTCGATAATGAACATATTGCATACACAAAAGGCGAACATAAATCTGGGATTAAACATCAGTAGCTAAAACTGTTCACAATAGTCTCCTCTCAGAAGAATTCATTTCGAAATTACATTGTTTTATGATTAATCAATATGATAGATATTGAAGCTAGCGTCCAACATCAAATAATTCCCACATATTATACTGATTAATCAGGGTGACAGAAATTGCATCATCAAAGCAAAGCAAAACAAGAACTTAACTAAGTAGGAGGAATATCTGTTAACTACAAGAAGACCTTAACGATAATTTTATTTTTTTATTATTTTTTTTCCTCCAAACATATAAGCAAGTTTGAAGGCAACGAGGAGACGCACTTCACTACGTGGGAGTGAAATCCATACCCTCATCCTTTTTACATCGGTCTCGGTGTCATTTACGTCGTTACCATTACCGCCAAATGATACCTGCAGCAATAGTTATGTTCATCCTAAAAAATCCAGTTCAAGAGATGTTTATTCTTTTCCGTATGAGAACATACATTCTCATTAGGAACGACAGCATATCTGTCAGACGGTGAGACCCAACTTTTTTCTGTAAATGGAAACCATAATTATACTGAAGATCAGTTCATGCTAACTACTGAAATATGAAATGTGTAGATCATATACAGAACCTGATGATATGTCAACTTTTGAGGCCTCTATCTGCTGTCCAGTTGATCCATCCATGCTCAATACCCCTATGATCTTCGGGACGTTTCTGTAAAATTTAAGGCAATGTAGAGGGCCAATAATTTGGTTCAAGTAGTATAGTCGAAAGTTAAGCTAAGTTCCAGATTCCTCGCGTAAGAACCAAAATTTTGATTTATTATCATGGGACTGTGGTTTTACTTTATAAGCAAAGCAAACAGCACGAGGAACAGAACTTGTCAAGAGTATCCCCATGGCCAAGCTGACCGTTTGTGCCCCTTCCCCACGAAAACACATTCTGCATTTCAGTGACAGCGAGCGTATGCCTCCAACCACATGAGATATCAACTACTTTCTGCCATAAATTTTAAGTGGAAAACCATAGAATCGGAACCCGCCTTCTTCATTTGGAACTGACAAAATAATAACATTGAGAAAAAGACTATTGCCTGATCATGTGGGAATTTGACTTGTACAGGAGATCAAAGATCAACATTGTCATGTGTCAGTGTCACCTACACAACTTGTCCAAACTGTGCACAAAGAGATTGAAAATGAAAATATATCAATATAAAGACCAATATTTTAAAGTTAGTTATATATTTAAATCGAGAATTTATGGGGTCCATTTATAGGTTTTGTCTATGGAATTTGTCTTACGATACGCTCTAAGTTCCTTCTTCTCATTTTGATCGTCGCCCATCACTCGTAATATATCCCTCTTTGTATTATTTACCTTTGATAAATATTTTATTATTGGAACAGAAAAATTAAACTATTGTGATTCATAGCTAACTAGTATAATTGGCACACAAACTGTACGAACTTGTGATGCACTTGAGTGAACCTCTTTCTCATTTTAGTCCTCACTCAGAGTTGGCAATGCTGAGCCGGCTCGGCCCTTTCGCCCACGAGCCGAGCCGTGAGCCCACGAGCTTTTGAATTTTTTTTTTTATTATTTTTTTTTATTTTTTACCTTTTTTTTAAAAAAAATTTAATTTTTCACGAGCCCACGAGCCGCTCGCGAGCTTGCTCGGCTCATCGAGCACACTTGCAGCTCGGCTTGGGCTCATCATTGGACAAGCCCGAGCCCTAGCAGCTCGTGTTTTCACGAGCCGACGAGCCGCTCGGCTCGCTTGACATCACTATGACCTCACTAGAAGTTGGTTGTTGTATTTCTCTCATCCACTTAATTTTTTTAAACAAATATTACCATTGATTTTCAAGTGAATTGCGGAGGACCTTTTAAGACTTTGGAAATTCAGTCACCTCCGCACAGTTTAGACTTCACAAGAATCTATAACTTAGTGCCCGTTTGGCACCCATTATTCTCTCATTATATGAGAATTTAAATTTGTAATAGTAATTTTTTTGGAGAATGTATGGTTAAAAATGAAGGAAAAGTTTCGAGTTTACGTGCAATATTGTTATCGGAGAATATGTAGTTGATAAGAAGAGAGGGAAAAATGAATTATAATTTAATAAGGGAAAATGCTTAGTTATATTAAGCACTAACCGATATCCATAAAGCATCAAAAACTATCTCTGACTTAAAATTGGCTTGATCTATATATTTATATTTCATTTATTTTGAAATTTTTTAATAAATATATAATTTTTTTTTTTTTTGATACCCAGGTATCCCAACTTACGCCGAACTATGTCCTGAACCACCCATCAGCGGCCCCTCAGCAATGGGTGGAGGTAAACCGCGGTATATGCCCAAGTTGATCAGGGTCCGTGCACTCTTTATACTCTTGGCCCCAAGGGAGCCTTCCTTCATGAATATTACATCACCAAACTGCTCCACCCACAAATGAATATTACATCACTCAGCTGCTCCATCCAGGATTCGAACTCCCCACCCTGGGGTTGTAAGTCCAGCAATGCCCATCCTTTGCCAACTTGGATGTGAAGTAATACTTGAACAAGACAACGATTCCTGTTCAAATTTGTCTAACAAAAGAAATTTTAAGTGTCTTTGTCCTTGTTTTCTNCCCATCCTTTGCCAACTTGGATGTGAAGTAATACTTGAACAAGACAACGATTCCTGTTCAAATTTGTCTAACAAAAGAAATTTTAAGTGTCTTTGTCCTTGTTTTCTCCATATTTTCGTAGGTTCAAAGTGACAAGTAAGGACCAAACAAAATAAAGTATAAATGCGATACGCGCAAACAATTCCAAGAAATGTATTGTATCCAAAGTGCATTCGAATATGACTTATGCAGTTTCCATGATGGATAATTGGAGGAGTCAAAGACAAGAAGAGAACTTGTATATACACTATTAAATGTACATTGTACTGTGGACGATTGCGAGAAGAGACTTTTAATGTATTAGACTTTTGATTATTGGAGTTAATCCCCTTTATTATACTTGGAGTTTCATTTTAAAATGACATTCTTATATATTAGCTTTATTAGAAGGAATAGTTATATACTTAATCAATGTGAATTCTTACCCTTAGGTTAATATGCATCAAATTTCAATTGAATGGGTTTTATAATTACTCGAGACAATAATAAAAAAATGGTTTCTTAAAGTTCTATTGGTGGTTTCATTTTGATAAACAATCAACACTAAATTTTGTATTTTTAATGTCACCTGATAAAGTTAATTCTTACACTTACCTTGACTCTCAAATGAATGCTTTATGTTAGTCAATGTTCTAAAATGCGTAATGCATGATAATGCATTTCGATCAAGTATCAAGTATTACAAATATATGCATGCATATGCGAGGTATTTGCGTAATTATGTGTTTTTCATTTTTTTAATATTATTTTAAAAATTCTAAACTAATAAACAAAAAAGGTAATGCATTCTTTGAACTTTATACATATTCTTAAAATATATATATATATATATA
>CAIGRN010032936.1:0-12336 GCA_903798345.1 Fraxinus anomala
TAACGTTAGGCTACGTCAAATGGCCCAAGTAGGTTATAGGATCGGTCCGAGTAATTGTGGTGTCGATATATAACTTATCCAACATCGGTTTTACATCGTCGCCCAGGATTTATTGGGTATCAAAACCCAACACTTACAAATAACTATTTTGTTAAATTATATATATATATATATATAATATGTTCAAAAAATACCAATTATAAACAAAATAAATAAATTTATATAACTAAAATTTAAGGAGTTTTGTATGTAGATATCAATTTATGTTCTTTAGTTTGAGCAAATTAATTACAAATGATAGGAAATTTCATTTTTTATCTCATAAGGATATTCTGGATATATCAACTTCATTTTAAATAATATATAGTTACAAAAGTGATTAAGAAATGTCAGTGACACTCAAACTATAAATAGAGAGGTTGATGTGATCTAAACGTGAGAAAGTGTATTTGATATTGTCATGAAGTTAGAGATAATATATCTTATTTATTTAACTAAAAATAAGGACATTTTAGTAATTTTATTAAAAAAAGACCTTATTAAAGTATCAAACATTCAAAAGGACCAATACAACCCATTAAGTGTGAAGTTAAGGATATCTGCGTCAAGATTTCAAGTTAGTGGCCACTTGCACTCTAATGCTATAGGTGAAGGACCATTTGCAGCAGTTCCCAGAATATAAATATTAAAAGACTACATATTGAATGATTGAATGATTTTGTGTTAGTTAATACAATGATTACGTATAATTACTTTATTAGCAATTTGGAATTAACTAGTACAATATAATGATATTTATCATAATCAGATACTAGTTCAAACATTAGTATTACACCCTTGTATTCTATTTGTTTACGTAAGGCGTGTTTGAACCATACTTCATGAAAAATTAAGCCTCTATTCGATGATCATTATTTAGCTAAAACTATGTTTTGAACAATTATTTTTTAGAAAAATGTGTGATTAAAAAATAAGAAAATAATTTATTTTTTGAATGTGTTGTTAAAAATGAGTTTGTAGAAAAAATAGTTCTTAAATAATGATTGTCAAACAAGGACTAAGTTTTGTAATAGTAATTTGTTGAAAAACATGCAATTAAAAAGTAGAAAAAAGTCATAAAATTATTTTATTAAAAATAAGCTTGGAAAAAATGAATTTTTATAGAATGAAGGTCAATCAAGGCTTGATAATTTATAATTCAGATGAGATGGGAGTAGCCTCAAGGCGCGGTATATGCTGCTAAGTGCCTATTCATTCACATCATATCATCAACACAGAAGTCATAATTGCTTGCTATTGGCTTTAATAAAAGCAAACATTTAAAACATAGCTTGCCCACACTATTCATATATGTTGAAAACAACCACCAACTGCTGCTTAACAACCCTTGTAAACAAAGCACAATTTCTTGAAATGTAAACAAACTTCTCAGACGCAAATAGCCAAAGCCAAAGCAAGCATTTTTTTAGAGAAATACTGCCGTCCCAACTATGCCTGGTTGCCCCTGCCACCCCTTGAGCGGCCACCCATCCTTCCACGGCCACGACCATAGCCATAGCCTCGGCCAGCTCCGCCTCTGCCTCTCCCATATCCAGCACCTGAGATTAAATCGAAGGATGCAATTCCTCGTAATTAACCAATCTTGAACACAGTTTGCAAAGTCATTAGGTAAAGAACATACTAACCACGATAACCACCACGCCCTCCACCTCTGCCCGAGTTAGAATACCCACCATTTTCTGCCACAAACAAACAGAGCCAGAAAATTAGACATGCACTAGATGCAATAATGCTTTATTACTTGGTTGCTTGAATCTCATGTGATTGTAATACCTTGATAGTTTGCATATCCATCATTTTCTGCCACAGAGAAACATGAGACAAAAGATTAGACAAGTACTAGATGCAATAAAATACATAATCACTTGGTCGCCTGGATCATATGATTTTATAGTTTAGAATGATACCTTTATAATTTTCATATCCACCATTTCCTGCCACAAGAAATATGACACAAAAATTTAAGCAAGTATTGGATGCAATAATAAATACATAATTAATTGGTCGCTTGGATTATATAATTTTATAGTTAGTATGTAACCTTTATAATTTGCATATCCACCATTTCCTGCACAAAGAAACATGAGTCAAAAAATTAAACTAGTATTGGATGCAATAAATACAAAATTACTCGGTCACTAGGATCACATGACTTTACAGTTAGAATGAAAATACCTTGATAGTTTGCATATCCGTCATTTTCTGCCACAAAAAAAAACATGATACAAAAAATTAGACAAGTACAGATGCAATTACTAGGTTGCTTGGATCATATGACTAATATAGCTGGAATAAAATACCTTGATAGTTTGCATATCCACCTCTGTTCCAACCTCGTCCCCTCCCTCTGCCACGACCTCTTCCACGTCCATATGCATCTAAAGATCAAATTAATAGTCAATAAATTACCGAGGATGGCAATAGTTCAACAATGATGATCAATTCAGGTGGATTTTCTTGGCATTACCTCCATTACCACTGTTGTACACTCCACGTGCTTGTCTAGGAAGAGGTTGCTGTTGCTGTTGCTGTTGTGGTGGCTGCGGCTGCGGATGTGGCTGTGGCTGATAATTATATTGTTGTTTAGTTTGCCCCATACGAGCTGGAGCTTGGTACCTACAGAAGCACAAAGAATATTATAGTAAGTCATAGAACAAATATCTGCAGTAAGATATTTCAATTTTTTCAAACTTGTCATCCGGGTAGGCATTTTGCATCATATAGAAATGTTGTGGCATTATCATATCAACCTTCCCGGCTCCCTCTCTCTCCCACTTTTGGCTTTGTCCTTCATAAAGAAAATAACATATAAACAAAAACTACCCTGGAGAATTCTTGTTTAGCTCCTTAGTTGACAATGTGATTGAAATCATGGAAACATGGCGAGTCTGCTCCACACTGTAGTAGGCATTAAAATCAATATCAGACGATATAGGCATGATGCATTTAAATGCAGATCAGATGGGAGACAGGGGACTTATGAGCGTGCGTGCATAATGATGAGCGTACGATGAACAGAAGACTTGAAACTTACGTCTGAAGGCCCTCTTCAATGGGTTCAAATGTATCAGTTATTCTTACTGAACTTATGGCAGTGTCTTGATGCAGTCGAGGAATTCTTCTCTGTTGCAAAAATAAAAGAACGAGGTTTTCATGTGGTAGTTTCAACAAAACCAGAAAGGAAAAAAATGAAATCAATTCACAACACACCTTTATAATCTCTGCAATAGCTACCGTCTTGCTTATCGCCTGACCCATTGCTTTCAAGACAATCTCATTCCCACGTCTCTCCTAGACAAGAGATTGTTATTATAATTATATCGGGCATGGCTAAGTAACAGCAAAACAAACTCAATGCATATGGTAACTTGATCAAGACTTCATAAAGAAACTCTCCTTCCAAGTCTTTCTGATCAATTACTACAATGCTATTCAATAAACAAAAACTGTTACGTCAGTTTCACACAAACCAAATGAAATTTGTCCTTTCCCATAGCATGGATTATCAGTGTATAGATTTCTTCATGTAATACAGGTCAACTTGTTATTATATGGTAATAACATGGATTGCTTTCAAGACAATCTCATACCCACGTCTCTCCTAGACAAGAGATTGTTATTATAATTATATCGGGCATGGCTAAGTAACAGCGAAACAAACTCAATGCATATGGTAACTTGATCAAGACTTCATAAAGAAACTCTCCTTCCAAGTCTTTCTGATCAATTACTACAATGCTATTCAATAAACATAAACTGTTACGTCAGTTTCACACAAACCAAATGAAATTTGTCCTTTCCCATAGCATGGATTATCAGGGTATAGATTTCTTCATGTAATACAGGTCAACTTGTGAAGCCAGAATCCAGCTTTTATCAGGGAAGTAATAAGCAAATTCCATCAAGTTAGTGAAGCAAAAAATATTCTTGTATACAATGAGATACAATAAATAATGTGCAAGGTCCAGCAGATACAGCCCAATTAAATAACATGGAAAACAGATCACGTGTTAGTAAACAGGAAAGATGAATAGTATACCCCCTTCAGCATATCAAACCCACATAATTTTCAAGTGTACCCGTTCAGAGACCTAATTCCAGTTATACATAAAGCAACTCTGACCAAATGAGAGAATTACAAAATGATAGTCATTTCCACCAAACCGAACAATCCTCCACAGCAGCCATGTAATCTGAACTTAGTTAGCATATACTAACCCGATGGCTCATCTCACGACAGTCAGATTAAACTAACCTTGCATAGAAAAGCAGACCCCAGTTTCCATTTTAATCATATCTTCATCAGTGTTTTTACATGATCTGCCACTCAATTATAGATAGATTAACTACACACAGTCTACTAAATAGAATGATCTTCCCTCTTTCGTCCATTTCTATTTGGATAAACCTAAAATATAAGTTGATATTGACTCCTACTACAGGGTATCAACAACATTAGTCTCTTTGTTAGGAAGAAATTAACAATTACTATAAAAGTTTCTGAAATTTTGATCTATGGTTGCTATTTAGAGTAATGTCCAAAATTTTGAAATACCGAGAGTTATGATGTAAAATCTATGAAATGATCCTTTAATAACATTATATTATTTTTATCTTTGATTGTCCTAGATTTTCACAAGATTCTAACTACATTAGTCTCTTTGTCAGGAAGAAATTAACAATTAGTATGACGTTTCCAAGCAACACAGTCCAAATTTGATTATGACTACACACCCCAGGGCCAGCAGACTAGAACCCATTACAACAGCATCAATACAAAAAAGAACTCTCACCAACATATGAATGCACCTAATTTGATCATATATATTATGAATACACACCGCAGGGCCATCAGACTAGAACCCATTACAACAGCATCAATACAAAAAAGAAGACTCTCACCAACATATGAATGCACCTAATTTGATCATATATATTATGCACACACTTGAATCTGGACAGTTTTGATCAATCAACCGTATATTTACCTTGATTAACTTGTGAATTTATAGATTGAGTACTCAAAAAATCAATTAAGACAACAAAAATTTCCACATAAAGCCCAACTCTGCCCCCTGCCTCGGGGGAAAAAAAAATTGCTACACACCTAGTTACAGGTAAGTTACTCAATATTCATAAATGAGTATAATGTTTTGCAATTGCATCTCAGATGGAGTTGCAAGCTAATGCAAGGAAAGGATCAAAATAATGAAAACTGAATTACAGTATTTGCCCAAGATACAAGAGCATGGCAACAGAAGCTATTAGTCGTGTAGAAATACAGAGAAGAAACTCTGTATTGAAGAACGTGTGGTTGAAAATGAGTAGAAGAATAAAAATAAAAAATTTAATGTGAATCAAACAGGGGCTATGAATCAAAACTACAAAGAGCCATAACGAGGACTGTATGGACTTCAGATATTACAACTGAAATCATAAAGAAAAAAATGAAGAACCAATCAAATGAATTAATAATGAGGAATGACACACCGTAACTGATCAAACTTCAGAACTGAACATTATAACCTTATTCAAGAATCAGTATAACAGCTATGATTACAATGATAGGTATGCATTACACAAATATAACATGAAAACATTACATACCAGTAGATACCGAGAATTTAATGGGTGCTTAAGCGTAATTTTGCATGCCTATGTGTGCGCCCATATGCATTCTCGCAAATCAAAAACAAATCCAACGCAAATATATAAAAAAGGCGTCTAAAGAGCAAAATAAATATAAATAAAAAACAATCCCCAAATCTAAAAAACCAACACACACTATCATCACACTAACCGCAACGAAACCCTATAAAACCCCCACAAACAAATTCAACAATGAAAACAAACACATCGATACAACCACACAAAAGAAAAATAAATAACGAAATTGATTTAAAAAATAGTACCTGAAGAAGTGTGGTGGCATAGCTGATGTAGTTACGAACCAGACCTTGAGAAGTGATACGGATCTCATTTTCGTTTATCGGAGATTCTGGCTTGGGCTTCTCCACCTTCTGGTATCTATCCATTGGTAGTTTAGCCTTTCTTTGGCGGGAAAATGAAACCCCTACAACCCTTGAGGGAGAAAGTAATATATATGAACAACCACAAACTGTATACTGAGAAATGGAGAGGGAACCTAAACCCTGATATTGGAGCCGCCAACGAGGGGTTGTGACGTCATCCTCATAAATTTGGACTTTTATGGGCTTCACAAGCCCGGATTTTAGTGCCCATAGATCCTGTGCATATGCACGTGTGTAATTGTAGCGTAGGAATTACGAACTTTGTTTTGGGCTTCACGGGATGAGCATTTTATTCAATTGGGCTAACTAAAATCTGGATTTTAATCTTAATTGAATTTAGGAAAATAAAAAATGAGAAGATTTCATAATTAAGAGATTTAGTTTTACTAATTTTAAATTTAAGAGATTATATTTAAAATTTCAAATCTCAAGAGTTTTATAAATTTTATTTATAAATTAATTAATTAAATATATATTTTATTAATTAAATATATTAAAGTCACAATTTCATATAATTTGGTCATTTGGTCACAAATCACAAATTTTATATGTCACAAATTATTTTATGGTCACAATTCCAAAATTTTATAGGTCACAATTTGTTCATCGGTCACAAATCAAAAATTGGAAAGTCACAATTATTTTATGGTCACAATTCAAAAAATTTATATGACACGGTTTGTTCATCAGTCACAAATTAAAAATTTTATAAGTCACATTATTCATTGGTCACAAATCACAAATTTTATATATCATAAATTATTTTACGATCACAATTCAAAAAACTTAGAGGTCATAATTTGTTCATCGATCACAAATCAAAAATTGAAGCATCACAAATCACAAATAGTATAAGTCACAACTTAATATACAGTCACAAATTGTCAAGTTATCGGTCACAAATTAACAATTTTTTAGGTATTATTTTTTAATTACAATTTATCTTTTTCATTGATCACATATTGTTTATTGGTCACAAATTAACCAATTTAATGGTCACAAATGACCAAATAATTTGTGATCACCACCAACTTGTGACCACCACCTCACCACTCTCTCCAACAACACAACTGTCATCGTCGTCGCCAAAACCACCACCACTACCACCTCCCGACAACAACACCACCTCAAACAAATCAACACATTGCAGAAAACACCACCATATCCTCGCACCAATCTACCACCACATCGACAGGCCCATCGCACCAACATCTCAACATCGCCACCACCACCACCAACAACAAAATCACTGCACACAACCACAAAATAACCATCATCTCATCTATCTGCTTCGCTTCTCGCAGATCTCAAAGACCACCACCACCACATGGACCACTACACCCACCACAGATCTACCACCACGCCGTACCCAACTCACAATCTACAATCCACTACCACAAAACCCAATTAAGCTCAAAACCATATTCATTATCTTCAACTTCCTGTAACCCTAACTCCGTTTTCATCACCAGCTAACACCACTGTCGATTTCTTTGCTTTTCCGCCAGCTACTGTTTCAAACTTTCCCAACGCTGCCAAATCGCACCTCCAATCAGCCTCCAATCCCACCAGAGATCCACCACCACATTCAAAACGTACCACCATCGTACACCGCACCACCCACAACACACCACCACAGTACACTATCACCTCCCTGCACCACCAATACCTCAAAAATTGCAGCAAACATGAGAAGGGAAGGCGGGAGAGGAGAGGGAGAGCAGCGGCAATGTCACCGCGTGAAGGATGGTACCGGCGTGGTAGTTCGCGGCTCTGCGCGACGAATGTGCGCAGCGATGCTACTGCACCTGAAAGGCGCTGTTACATCGATCTGTGTAGTTGCCGTCTGAGTGATCGTCGAAGCAGTTTTCTACTTGTTGACGAGCCGTCGGAGGGAGAGGATAGAGAGAGAGTCGAGATTGAGGAGATAAAGAGGGAGAAATGGAGAGATTGTATAATTATGGTTTGTATAAAAATGAAATGTCTGATTTTTGAAAAGTGAAACTTGATATCTAAAATTTGAAATTGAATCTTGAAAACACTAGTTTTGTATAATTTCCTTATAAAAAAATTAATATACATAACATAATCATACGGTTGATGATGACGATATTTCTGAGTTTTCATGCTCACTCTTTGTAGTCGAGCATATCAAACATCCATTATACAAGTAATTTGAGGTTTTCTTGACATTCTTGGACATTTAGTGTGATGATTTGTGTCATCGACTCATTTATCTAACTTTATAAAAGTCATATGACATTGAATTATTAATTAAGAGTAACACATGTTATTGCCCAGTGAATCGAGATGTACAATATTATATCATATTGAACAGTATATATACTTATTTATCTTATTTAAAATTGTTGAATACCATCTAATTCACCTTCTAAAAAAATGTCATCACAAAGAATTTGTAAGATCTATCATTATATATTAAAAGAGGCTATCAAAAGTCAAAACACGTGTCAACATTTTGTATCGTCGTAATTATTATTATTATTATTTTGTCCTCAATTTTCCCATGCCTTTGAATCTGACACAAACTTTCTTACAATTTCTTCACGGTGTCTCCCACATCTCCCCTGCCCCACACAACCAACTCCTCCATTTTCTCACGCAACCTCCCCTTTTTCTTCCTTTCCATTGTTGTCGATCTAGAATCCGAGGTAACTTTTCTGTTCTTTATTCTGTGGGTGAGTATAATCGGCTAAAGGTTGAAGCTGTGGGTTTACATAATTTCTATTGTTTGGTTGGATTGAAGCTGTGGGTGTGCATAATTTCCATTTCCCTCACTTGGCTAAGGACTTACGTCTTGGGTTTACATAATTTTCATTGTTGGATTGAAGGTTGGCTAAAGTTTCGTTTGCATAAAATCCATTTTCTGAAGGAGTTTTGTCGGTTGGAGTGATTTTTATTACTTCAACTTTTACAAAAAATTTTGTTTATGATGAAGATGAAAAATGAGAATGTCTGATATAGGAGGGCCAAAAAAAGGCAAGTTGGGATTCCATGTCTCCGTGTGGCGCAAACCGTGTCTCCATGCCATACGGAAAGACAGACACGGCGTGTCTCCATCCCACACGGACACCGATGAGCCACATGGAGCCACACGGAGACACGGTGTGTGCAGTGTTTCCGTGTGTGCACACGCACACGGTGTTGTCGAAGTTTTTTAATCAGGAAACACGAGTGGACAGTGAGAAGAAGAGGGAGAATGCTTTAGCCCGTAATTTTCTTCTTTCAGTTTAATTGTCAAAAGCCCTTTTGCATTTTCCACGTGGGTTTAATTCAGCTCTGTTGATTTTTTTTTATTCTTGATTGAGTGAATTGGATTTTTGATCTTTTTATTTTCTTTTAGTAATCTGATTGGTGCCCATTAATGTGTAATTTTCAATTTTTGGGATTTTTCGAGTTTGAATTTTAATTTAATTCTATGGCCGTCTATTTCAATTAACTATCACAGGCTACTTTATGTTTTTATAATGCATGAATTTTTTCTTCTGGAATTGGATTTTCTTGTTGTTCAAGTTCATTTGTTATTTTTTTGTTATTTTTCTAAATTTTGATTGTTATTCATGAATTGTGTGGAATTTCCGTTATAATTCAAAGTTTACCAGTTTCAAAAACTATGCTGTCATTTGAAATACTTACTTTTAAAGCTCATGAATTGTGCTCAATCTCATTCCATAATCATCATAAATTCATTCATTTTATTGATTGTTGATTGTTGCGTATTTTTTCATGAGCATTTCACTTTTTCTAAGCAAGCTGAATTCATCATGATTTTTTTCATGTCAAAGCTGTGGATCTTGTAGTATTTGTTTCTTATGTCTCTTATAGCGTCTCCCGATTAATACACCACACCCTCTAGAGCTTCCTTAACCCATTTCCTTCTTCTCTAATAGATAGTATTTAAGGTTCTGCTACTGCCACTTCTTGTGGCAGTGGCAGTTAGGGCTCAAGAGGTTCAAGGGGTTGACGCTAATGAAAAACCCATAAAAAAGAAATAGAAGAAAAACAAAAGTCCCACCATTTTCATTTTGCTCATACCCTGTCTATTTCAAGCATCACTGCTTAATTAATTTACTTTCAGATGAGGCAACTGAAATAAATATCGATCTGCAATGAAATAGGAGCTACTTGTTTACATGGTCCATTTTTTTTTTCAGGTACTTTCAAGGATTATATCCGCATCCTGGTACTCTTTTCCAAAATTTTGTTCATTTATGATTCTGTTAAGTAATTTGCTGTTAATTACTATTAAAATTTATTTTCGAGAGCCTTAACAACGGAATTGTGGGGTTTTTGCCCATTTTCCCAAATTTGTTTGATTTTTGTGTGTGGTTCTTAGAATGAGCATGCTTATATTTTCTATAGATGCTTGCCTATGTAGTTCTATATGTTGCCCCAATATTCTTTAGTTTTAAAATTATGGCTTACCTTAATCGTTAATTCGAAGCCTGGCACAGAGTAAGCTGCTGATTTGGTGTGCTTCATTGTAATCACTGGATTATTGCACAATTCAAAGTACCATTGAAGATGGTTTTCATATTTTGCAACCATAGATTTTCTTCTGATGTTCTCAATCCACATACAACTTTCGCTACCTGGAATTTATATCTAGACATGTTGATCATTTATCTGATTAATATACTTTTTTTATTTCAGAAAATGAAGCATGATGAGAATTGAGTTATCAATGACATTAAGAGACACAAGAAAAGTATGTTACTATGGGTTGAATTGGATTTGCTTCTATCATGTTTTCTAATTATTTTGGCTCTTTAGATTTTTTAATCCAAATGTGCTCATGTTTTTTATAAGTTCATTCACATATGTATGCGTGATTATTTCTCCAAATTTTGTATTTTCTGACATGCTGATACTTGCAGCTTAAGAGCCCAAAGGTTGATGAGATGGCAATGGCAAAGGTAGATGCATTGTATTTTATTTTGTTGTCCTTTGACTTTAATTTTTTGCTTTTAGTTATGTAAAAATAAAAAAAAAATTAGTAATTGATAGAATTGGTGTGTTAAAATAATATATGTATATCGCGTGCGTGGAGATACAGATGGAGACACCGCTCGTGGCATGGAGACACGATGCCTTCTCCATCCTCCGTGTCTCCATGCTACATGGCACGTGTCTCCATGTAGCATGGAGACACGGGCGGTGTCTCCATCCGTGTCTCCGCGCAAGCAAATTTTTTTTTAATTACATTGAGCTACATGCCAGATGAAGAGTTTGACTATAATAAAAAATAAAAAAAATGGAGCGTGCGTGTCTCCATCGCTCACAGAGACACGGTGTGTCATGCTACATAGAGACACCGTCGTGTCTCCATCTGGCATGGAGACACGCAAGAGACACTGCGATGGAGATTCTCCGTGAGCAGGTAATTTTTTTTTTTTTTTTACACATTGATAAATCTAACATATATATGCTTGAAATAAATCCAACCATCTTGATATGATGTTAGTGCATTTGTTATATAAATTGACTTGAAAAATCTCAATGAAGAATTCATATTTGAGAGCTCTCTTTTTGAATAAACCCAAGAGGTTAAATCTTTGCCTATTTAATTATATTCCTAATATTTCTATGGCAAGTTTAGTAGAAATTGGCTGCTTCTTTAAGAAGTTACCTTCTATGATTCTGCAACAGACATCGTGAACATTACACCTTTCATTTGTAGTAACGATATATCTTTTTTGCAGGAATCGACAGTGAGAAATTAGCCATCATGCCCCAGATAAAATTTGACAAAAAATTTGGACAATCACCAGTTTTCATTGCTTCAACGTTGCTAGAAGAAGGTGGTGTTCCTCTAGGAGGCACATCTGCCTCACTCTCGAAAGAGGCAACTCATGTAATTAGTTGTTGTGGTTATGAAGATAAAACTGACTGGGGAAAAGAGGTACTGCTGTTAGATATCTTAACTGGGTTCAAGATGCACTGTATTGATGATTGTTCTTAGATGTGGATTCATGTTTAAAGATTATATATTAACTTCCTAGCAAAAATTTTGTGAAGAATTTCCCGTTACTTCTTCTAATCTTTTAAAAGTGAGGTAGTACGACTTCAAACTCTATCACACATTAACTTGCACATAAACGAAAAAATAGAAACTAAAAGCGAAAACAAATTGGTGGTATACAATCTCATTTGGTATTTTTCATTTTGTTTATCTTTCTAATTAACAAGGAAAACAAGAATCCTGTGTTTTTTTTTTTTTTTT
>CAIGRN010032949.1:0-12180 GCA_903798345.1 Fraxinus anomala
CTCCCAAAGCACACAAAAATAAGGAACTTCATGCATAATTTATTGATCTATACCAATTTTTACAAAGATTATTCAACAATCTGTACAATATGCTTTATTTATTCAATGAACATACAATATGCTTTGTAAAATACATATAATAGTTCTAAAATTCACCTTCTTTAAGAGGAATATCGATCTCTGGTCTGGGTCATCGATTTTTTGGTCGGATGGGTCGTCGATTTTAGACACAAGTTTTTCCTCTCCTTTCTCTCTTCCAAATCATGTGAGGATAAAAATGGTTTTTCATTACTTTTAAGTGTTTATTAATTTCTCCTTTTTTTTAAAACATAGTCAACGGCCATTGTGGAAAGATTACCCGGCCATCTTCCACTATTTCCTCGTTTGAGACCCTTTATATTCGATCCATTGTCGGGTTTTATGAAGTGCTGTCGTTTTGAATTAATTGTTTTATATTATTTAGGCTCCGTTTGTCTTCCATTATTCCAAAAATTGTTTGCTAAAGTAAGATTTTTCATCACACATTCACCCAATAAAATATTCTACACGCAAATCAATAATGTTATTTTAAATTTCAACTACACATTATCCAAAAAAATGCTATTTATTACTCAATTTCTTATACAATAATGAGAGACAAATACACACTTAAGTTGACATAGTCATCTGTAGTGGGCCGAGTGGTGCTATTATGAGCAGTTATTTTAATTACGCGTCCTTCAGTTTGTTGGGTTTGTTATTTCAATTCCGAGTTTAATGAACCATGTCCTAGGTCATGTAAATGTCAGTTGTCCGTGGCCTATTTATGTTTTGTTATTTCTGAATGAAAGTATCGAAATTTTATCAAAATTACATATTACAAGTTGAGGCCTGGTAACCTCAAATTATCATACAAATTCATCTAACTATTTTCTACAGATTTAGCCAAAAACAAATTCGTTTTTCAATGGGACCTTGGGTTTTGGCGATTGGCGCTATTTAGGGCTTATGTATCGCCCAATTGTAGAGCCTAAAAAAGTAACTTTTTAATATAAAATTTAGGAATAATTGGAGCAAAAGCCCCAAATCTTTGAAACGTTAGCTTTTCCAATATCTTTGATTTGTTGCAGCCGTCACCTCTAATATTTTCAAATATTGTAGGTGAAATCCTTTTGGACAGTTTTCATCCATAATTATATGGGTTGAAAAAAAATTTAACTTTGACCACATTTTTAATATTTTAAAAATGGACAAAAAAGTAAGTTTTCATTTATCACGTTAAATAATTAAATAAAAAAAATAAGGAAAAAAAAATAGAGCCTCTTGGTTTTACTTCATTGTCTCCCTATTATGCATCCTTCTGTTTCTCAAATCGCTCTTTTCATCAATCGTAGGCGTCGGCAAAAAGAACCTCCTGTCGGGACCCTAATTGGTACCGTTGATCGGAAACTTGGTATGGCTGCGTAGGTCTCTTCTGAGCTAGAATACATCCTCTGCAAGCTCAAGAACGAGTACGGTCCCTTCATCACCATCAGAATTGTCCCTCGCATCAGGTTCATATTTATCGACAGTCACTTCCTCGCTCATCATGCTCTTATCCAAAACGGCGTCGTCTTCTCCCACCGCTTGAGAGCCGCGCTGACGAGTAAGATGTTGACGAGCAACCAGCGCAGAATCAGCTCTGCTGCCTATAGCGCCACCTGGAGGATCCTCCGCCGTAACCTAACGTACGAGATTTTACAGCCCTCCCGTAAGAAGTCGTGCTCCATGTCGAGGAAGTCGACGCCACATGGGAGGACCTGGAAGCCCTAAATCGACGCTACCCTAACCTTGAGGACAATGTTATCTAACAAGGGGGTCTTTGTTATGAGCTAGGGTTTGAGACCCTTGATATTCGATCCATTGTCTGGTATTATGAACTGTTGTCGTTTTGAATTAATTGTTTTATGTTATTTAAGTTGACATAGTCATCTATAGTGGACCGAGTCGTGATATTATGGGTAGTTATTTTAATTATGTGTCCTTCAGTTTGTTAGGTTTGTTATTTCAATTTCGAGTTTAATGGGTCATGTCTCAGGTCATGTAAAGGTTAGTTTTACAACCCTCCTGTGTGAAGTCGTGCCCCATGTCCCGCGGATGGGTGATTGGTGGACTTATTCAGCTGCTTGTGGTTGCGCAGTCGTCGGAATCGTTTGTGAGTGTAATCGATCATTTTCATTTCGCTATGTTCTCTGTGTTGGTGTTCATATGCTTTGGGGACAAGCTCCATGAGAATCAAATTAAAGAAATTGAAATCATATAAAGGCGATTGCTTTTGAAAATAGTTCTTACTTTCTTTTTTCTATTTTAATTTGAGAAACGAAATAATGCATAATAGGGAGACGATGAAGATAAACTGGGAGGACTTTATTTTTTTCCTTATTTTTTATTTAATTTTTTAATGTGATAAATGTGAAGTTACTCTTTTGCTCCTTTTTAAAATATTAAAAATGTGGTCAAAATTAAATTTTTGGTCAACTGATAGAATTATGGATGAAAACTGTCCAAAATAGCTTCATCTGCAACATTTGAAAAGATTATGGGTGACAGCTGCAACAAATCAAAGGTTGGGGGAAAGTCTACTAATATTTCAAAAGTTTGGAGCTTTTGCTGCAATTAACTCTAAAATCTATTTTAGTGTTAAACATAAAATTATCGTTCTTGAAAATAATTCTTACTTTCTTTTTTCTATTTTAATTTATTTTTAACATGAAAAAAATATTTATCAAAAACTCTTTTTTTATATAATAATAATGTTTAGTTTTCATGGATTTTAGTAAGGAAAGAATATATTTTAAATAGTGACTTGATGAGAAATATGTGGTTAAAAAGTAAGGAAAAATTATTGATATAGTGGAAAATATTATTTTATTGAAACATGTGTAGTTGAAAATGAGTTTTGACAGAATGTGTGTCAAACATGGGCTAAAAGTATACTTTTTAACCTTAGCCAAACATTCTGCATGCATTTTCCTTACCATCTCTGTATAGAAAAATCCTNAAAGTAAGGAAAAATTATTGATGTAGTGGAAAATATTATTTTATTGAAACATGTGTAGTTGAAAATGAGTTTTGACAGAATGTGTGTCAAACATGGGCTAAAAGTATACTTTTTAACCTTAGCCAAACATTCTGCATGCATTTTCCTTACCATCTCTGTATAGAAAAATCCTAACTACGTGAGGAGAATTTGTTGATCATCTTTTTGAGGTCATAACCACAAAACCCGGAAAGAAGACTATCGCACATTTTTTCCTCCAGCCATCTTCTGAAGTATAAACACCAAATAAACAGTCTCAACAAGAAGCAACTCAAACATTCATGGTAATTTTTGCAGTCAGTAGAATTAGTTACAGTTTGTCTTTGTACAGAATGGAAGCCCATCTCACCAGGAGGGTCATTTAATTATTTTGAATTAAATATTAAATAGAGGTCTTAGTCTTACGACTAAGTAAATAAGTATTTAACTTTTTCATGCAAAGATGTAATATTTTGACTAATTTTTTAACAGAATTCGGTAGCCACTCGAATACCATGAAAATTGAAGATTCAGAATTCAAATAACACGAACAAGGCCTAATTGATTAGTCTCTTGATTTTCTTAGATTATTTCAAATCACTACATGTTCATTTTATTTTATTTGTGTTTTAGTTTTCAATTTTGAGGATCTGTACAAAAATGGCTAAAAATGCGTTTAGTTTGTCATTTTGAAAAATTATTTTTCAAAAACAAAAAATTAGAAAACATGTTTACTTTGAAATTTACATTATTTTTTTCTCGTTACAAAAATAAAATAAAATAAAAATAAATGATAAATTAAGTTCAAAATATATGAAATAAAAATAAAAATTAATGACGTGGACTGGAATTTTTTTTTATCCGTATTCATTTTTTATATAAAAATAATCATTAAGAACTTGAGCTATTTTTATTTTTTATTAGTAATGATTTTTATTTTTTTAGAATTTTATTTTTTCATACTATGTTTTCATATATTAAAATTTTATTTGGTAGAATTTAATTTTTTTTAAACACCCGTTTTTCATATTTCGAGTGTTTTCAGAATTTTCACTAAAAATACTCAAAACTTAAAAATGCATTTTGAGTTTTATATTATAAGTTTACCCTTATTTTTGAAAATATATTTTCAGAAATACCAAACAAAATAAGTTTTCAGTATTTTACAAAATTGAAAACTAAAATCAACTTAAACAGTAAACCAAACGCACCACCCCGAACTTCCTTACGAAATTTTAGGAATGAAGTATTGTTTTAAAGTTAGTTTGATTTGTTTCCGTTGTGAAGTTAATTTTAATTGGTTGTCAATGTAAATAGACGACAACATTTTTATACCAATCATTGGAAACATGGATGAACATAATTAAATATCCGTTTCACAAAGTTTATAATTATTTACAAATAATTAAATTTCATTTTCAAACATTCATTCCAATTTAATCACAATTCACAAGTACTATTTACATATATATAACTCATATCTATCTATTTATAATTAAATCGTCTAAAATATCTTCTTAAACAAAGGTCAACTACGCGATTGTGCATTATATATGTTTATTGTGGTCAAAACTTATGTCAAATGTCAGCGAGTAAATGTTCAAAAAAATAAATACAAGATAAATTGTTTACATATTTGAGAGTTCGGGCTTATTCCCTCTCATGCTTGAATACTGAAGAGAAAGTTGGACCTTCGTATGGAAGAATTTTATAAACGGTTTTATTTATAAATAAATAAATAAAATGAATTGTGGTTAAATAAATAGTACATATGGACCTATTAAATTGTTGTTTCTTAATAATAAACAGTTTAGTTTCACAATTAACAAACTCGTACTGCAATATGTCACTTTTTTTTAAAAAAAAAAAAGTGAAACAGTTCATGAGATATGAGACGTTCTAACTAGAATATAGTCAGCTAATACTAATTCTAGGCAATTCGAGCTTTCTATCCAATTCATTATAATAAAGAAGTGATTATGTCTCTAAATTCAACAAGGTTTTTACCTTTTGATAAGCTTGTTGCTATTGGTTTTCCTCTTAGCAATATAGGACAAGTTTACCCTTTTTTCTAAGGTTTAGGTGGTGATTATAGTGCTTTCATTACATCTTTAATTCCCTCAACTCATTAGCTTAGTGTTGAAGAAATTCATGGTCAACTTCTTAACTACGATTATCGTCTTAAGTTGTAGATTGCATCTCATAGTATTAACTTTTCCCAACCAAATCTCTCCTCATTTCAACAAAGCATCTTAGAACCTCCAAGCCAGTAAACCTCATTTCGCAGTCCAGGCATACCTTTACCAATCATTTCCCAACCAAAACCAGTAAACCACAATGTCAAATGTGGTAAATTAGGTCATGTAGCATTTCATGGAGGACTAATTTTAGTTCCCAATCACAAATTTTGGGAACTTTTCTAAGGCAACAATGATGGCCTCAATGAACCCCCTGACTCTAGATGTCAATGTCATGACCAACATGATGCCATATTAGGGTCATGATCAAGTGATGGTAGGTAATGGGAAGTGCATTAGTATCTCTAATCTTGTTCTTCATCGTATCCTTCACACATAACATGGAAAAGGATCGGATGAATTCGAAAGAATTGAACGAGGAGTCGTATGAAGTGAAAATCTTATGTACGGTTTCCCTGGATTTGTTGCACGAAAGGGATAATATGAAATTTCGAGTTGTCAATTATATTCTTTATGGAAATGACAAACCGTTATTAGAAATTTTTTATAGAAGTATTCAATTTGTTCAGACTTGTTTAGTATTGAATAAAAAGTTTCAACATGGTTAACTATTATGACCAAACCGTGTTACGATAATAAAGCCTTAGTTGATTTTCATTCTACTTTTTCCCTTTTGAAAGGCTTAACATCGAAGAAGTGCTTCTTCATGGTCTTCTTCACGTTTTCCTTTACAAACTCCACAACTCAACTCTCTAACCTAGTATATGTCCATTCCAATACTCTTTCTGGCATCTCACTCATTTGCAAATCTCTGGCATTCTGGATTGAGGAACCCTTCCTTTCAAATAGTTATTCTTAAATATTACAACAATACCAGATAATAGTGCAAAAAACTTGTTGTCGATTGTTAAAATTTCGCAAGTGTATGAATTGTGAACAAGTATTAAAGTGGACACGAGTCCAAATATAGATCCCACGAGAAATAAGTATCCAATACAGTTTTCAGTTAACTTAACCCTATTCAAATATAAATGCAATTAATTAGATGAGATGATGATGATATTAACGATCTGAATTACTAGCTAACATAACTTATCTAACTAATCTAATAGATGGGAAACGTTTATGAAACTCAATTAATTGAACAAACGCTGAGATCTATACCCCTTACATTCATCCATCTTAATATCAATTCCACAAATTACATTTGGTTATGAAGATCAGTATTCCTATCATGTTCAATAATCATTCCCGAGTATAATCAAACATATCTTAACATATGATCTGATAATATCCGTTTCTCGAATGCAAATCTGCATTAAATCACAAGAGTATCAATTGGATCATGCAAAGCATGTACATTTATTTCCAACGAATCCCTTCTAATCCATGGAATATGTGCATAAGAATTAGGTCAAAATCCTTGACCTAATTGATTTCCAAAAAGAGATTGATTAAAATAATGAAAAGAGATTTTCCTAGAGGATCAACATGTGCGATCGCATAGACACAGAAAATTGCTTTCTGCTTCCGAATGTTTGGTGGCTGCCATTGCAAAACTCGAGGGCTTGCAATTGCAAGACTTTGGTTCTCAGACAGCTCCATTTAGATCTCAATTAATTTCTTAGTCCCTTATTATAGTTCATCTTTAGTACTTCATCTTTATAATTTAGTCCTCTTCATTTTTCAATCATCCGTAATTAAGTCCCTGAACTTTTTAATTATTGTATTTATCTCTCGAAACTTGTGAATCTCTTCCGATTGTCTTTATAAATCTTCTAAGGGTGTGTTTGATTGCATTTATTTACTACGAAAAATTTCATTTTTCACTCAAATTCATATTTTGAAGTGTTTGATTACTATTTTTTTTTATGAAAAATATTTTCCAACTTTTAAAAATATGTCTAATTTTCTTTGTTTTTAAGGAAAACATTTTCTTAGGGGAAATATGTATTTGTTTTCCTCAAAACAATGAAAATATTTTTTCTATGATATATTTTTCATATCAATCAAATACATTCTTACTTTTATTCATGTATCTAAGAATTTTAATGGACATTTAAATTCATATTTTAGCAATTAATTTTTATATACTAAACGTAGTATAAAAAAATTGCTCCTTCGTAGCATTTCATCATCCCAAAAAAATTTGAATAATAGAAGTATATATTAAATATCACATCAAGTCCTTATCGTTAATTAACTTCTTAAATATAATAATTTGCTTCATTATAAATGGTGCTTAATTTTATTGTATTTCATTATATTATATTGATTTGAATCATTGAAGTGTCATTTATTATTAAAATCGAAGATTAATTATGGTAATTAATTAAGGATAATCCCACGAAACCTTTTCATTTGTCAATTATACCACTCATACTGGGCAAAAGAAATTGATAGCTGATTTTGACTGTATATCAATCGGTTTTCGCTATTTTTATTCAGAAATTTATATAGCAATAATAAAAGAGAGCGTATTTAATACACTACACATATTTGTTTGTGCGTAAAAAATAAATAATTTATTAACGTGTTTTTATGATAAGTATCGATGGTGAGTTTATGACTCGTTATTTGAATTGAATTTGTTATTCTCCAATTTGATAATATAATACAATATTCCCACTATGATGTGATTAAAATATTAATTCTAATAGATATTATAGGATACGGAAGAAATATTTGTAATTAAAATATTAATTCTAATAGATATTATAGGATATGAAAGAAATATTATTTATTAAAAAAATTATGAAATACATGACAAATAATTAGTGTTAGTCAAATAATAACGTGGCTGGAAAAAGTCATAAAAAAACACACATTTTATAGTTATGCTACCGAAACAATCACTTCAATGCTAATTTGACTTTTCAAAAATCAACAATAATTTTTCAATGACACTTCAAATAAAAATTATATAGTCAAAAGGTCTAAAGTTCGTTTGATTGGTTCAAATTTCATGAAAAATGTCACATTCGAAAAATTCAATTTCGATTTTGACTGTTTGATAGGAAAGTGAAAATGAAGTTCAAATTTCAATGTACAACAATTTTAAACTTGTTTTTTTGCCAATTTCGTGGAAAATGCATTTATACTGAATATTTGAATTTTTATTTTTCAACTTAATACGGAATTGAAAAATCTTTTCACCTTTGTCGATCAAACGAACCCTAACAGTTGCGCTAACTGAAGACATTAAACTCGATTGATTTACACGTTACCGATTTCATTATTATTTGACAAATAAAATGGAAATATGAAGCCAATACCATGGAATATGATAATGACGAATGACTTTATCGTGACAATTTCATACTAATGAACTGCCCTAGTCTTTTTCCTAATTAAGGTTAGATGGTAAGCTGAAACATCTTTTCACGTGAATTAACAATATAAAGAAGTTGTTATTTACTAGTCTTGGACTTAACAGGTGTAGGGAATATTAGACATCAATTTTTTTTTTTAGTGGCTGACAGCCAATGGTCTAAAATAGTTTAATCCACAGTATGACAGCCAGCCAATGGGGATTGAATTTATTTTCTCGATACCGATACACGAAAGACAACATGTTAATTTCAACTTTATCTTTCGATTTACAAGCCACAATTTAAATCGTCGCTGAAATTTTTTTTTAAAGAAATATGAAGCATCTGAATAACCCTCTATTCCATTTTTCACGACTAACTTAAGGACCTTTATTGGGTTAAAATTTTAAAATTGTAAAATAATAATAATAATAATAATAATAATAATAATAATAATAAATAAAATAGATAAAATCCCCCTTCTTTTTTCTTCTTTTGGAGATGACGAGACTAACTATAAAAGGAAAGAGAGGAGGGGTGCAGATCTAATCTACCGTTTATTGTATTAAGTAATCAATTTGCATATATGATTGGTCGTTAATTTCAAAGTAGATCTTACTTAAAAATGAAAATTGGGTCCATTATCCCTAACTGCCGCCCACCCAACACCATGTGATTGTATTACCAAACAATGTCCATGTAGGCGCACGTACAACCGCACCACACGCCATAATGTCGTGGACAAATACTTTTTAAACAAATTTAAATAAGTAGTTTATCATTGACTAGAAGACATAACATTTGTCATTTGATGACTAGTGAAAAAAGATATCATGATACCGTGAGTAGAGAATCAAGGGGCAAGATTCACATCGGAAAAAAAAAAAAAAAATTCAGTCGGATTAATATATAAAATTTATTGCACATCAATCCGTCGGTGTCAAGGATTAGTTTTTCGTATATTTTTTCTAATGTATTTATCTTTATTAGAGATGATTATCAATTTAAATAGTATGTGATGTATTATGAAATGATAGATGGTTTCTTTTTTAAAATGTTACAATTTTCCATGATGGTTGTTAAATTTTTAACCATAGTGGAAAGGCAAAACCAAGATTTTGAGGATCACGTGCGGGAAAAAAAGAAAAAGGCAGAGTCCTAGCTAGGCCTAGGTAGCACCCAATTTGACATGGCTACAAAGTGAATCCTAAGCAGGTAAAGTACGTTTGAAGAAACATTGGTCCACAATTATTATGCTCATGACTTTAGCCCATCTATATAGTTGACAAATGGCCTCCTTGCATTTGTATTCATCGTACCATTATATTCACCAGTAAAAGGTAAACGAGCGTTGCACATTATTCTAAAATGCATTATAAACAGGGACGGATGTCGTGGGAGACCGTACGAAGTTATAGCCCGATCCAGTCATCAACCTATTTTTTTATATATATTAACTCGGCTTGTAGTGCGATCTTAGATCCGTTCCTGTTTATAAGGATTGTAAAAGTAATATATGAAGATGCGTGCATTTAAAAAAAGTTGTGAAAATTTCTTTGTGTAAAATGAACTTTCTAATCAATGAGAATCTCTTTGTATACTGTATTTTTTGTGTGATCAGGAGTATCTAATTTAACTAAAACCTTTGTAGTTGCTATAGAAATTTTCCTTGAAAGTGCAACGAATAATTGTCCCTGCGAGAGAATATATATTGTGGAATATATATTTCAACATGAGGTATTGTCTGTCTTTGGGCCTTATTGATTGTCATTACAAAATAGAGACGAACAGAAAAATGTTTCTGTATGAAGTTGAATGGATATCTTTCATCATTTGCATGACTCAATGGTATACGCGGAATGAATACGTGCTTACCAGAGTGTTGTCCAGCAGTTATCTCTGCATGAATAACATGTCTACTGAATTGATGACAAACCATTCTACTCCCGTTGCAGAGACCATTTGAAGGATCTAGATTCCTCAAGAGCATTAGTGGACAATTTATTTTCAACAATAATCGATGAGGTGGAACTCCATTTGAAAGTAATGTGTTGAGAAACTCTTGGTGGATAGTAATTATTTGTGTCGTCTACCGCTATATCATAACTAATAAACTCTTTAGTTTCACCTGGGAAAAGATCAATCATACTTTCATTTATCATATCAACGTTTTCATTTGTAGTGGAAATAATTGCTCTTTGTGTTATATATTCTGATGATTCTGCATTATTTGCTAGTTCTGAGAAGATAGTGTTGATTAAATTGACCTCTAGGGAGTTGTTGTTGTCAGATGAAAGTACTATGTCTTTTGGAAGTAAGACGAAGTCTTCTCCCGTAATTGGATCTAGTCCATTGCTGATGTTGATCAAGTATTCCGCAAATTGATGATCATTTTGGGCTCTCATATTCTTCCTCAATTGTAGTTTCTGCATTTTTTCCCAGAGATAAGATTGTATCAAACTTTCATTAATTATTTGTTGTTTTGTTGCTCGTGGCACAACTGGAAGAACTTGGCGAAAATCTCCCCCAAATACCATTACTTTACTCCCAAAGGGTTCAAAATTGTTCATGATATCTTGAAAAATTCTGTCAACAACCTCAATTGTTGCTCTCGTTCTTTTACTTTGGTTATCCATATTAAAGAAATTATTTCCTATGAATTAACATTAGAAAATCAAGAAAATTTAAAGAGTTATTGATTAGAGAAGTGACTTATATCGTTAGATTAAACTTCATATGCATTTAAATAATGGAAAGAATTGAAGTTATTTAATTATAAATTACTCCAACTTCTAAAAAAATGCTTACATATAAGTATTTATGTAGAACATGATTAATTTTTCAACATCGGTATTAAATTGTTAAAATATCTATGATTTTAGTGTTTGAATAGAAGGTTTTCAGTGTAAATATTAGTAATATTTGTGAATGTATTTTGTTTTAATCATACAAAGAAATGAATGTGATTCTTGTATGCATCAGATGATGTTCTTCTAAACCCAAAAGTAGGGCAGATGGACGTGAACTTGTAAGAGATTCGTTTTTACAAGTATGTACCTCCCACTCCACCTCCCTAATTCTATATATACAATCCATACATACATATTATGTATAATGTTAATTTCTTATTCTGTTAGTTCATGACATAGAGCTTGAAGTTTGATATTAAATAAAGATACACATCAGAAATCTAAATAACATAGGTTAGAATAGTTGCATTTACTGATTAGGTGTATAACAGAACTTTGAAAAAAATAACATTAATAAGTTAAACCAAAATAGAAATGCAGGATAAATAATAATTGTAGGCAAACTATCAAGATAATTTATTATTATTATATAAATGACAAACTAAGCAAACATAAGCATTAGCACACTATTTTTTCTTTTTACAATAGCCAAAAAATGGAAAAGAAAAAATTGGACATTGATAAACCTCTTTGTTTTTTTCCCTTACTTGAAAAGAATAATATATAAGCACGAGAATATGCAGTCACCTTTGAGAAATTCTTTATGTGGCCACGTATCCAAAATCCAAGAAGACCAAGAAGGGCAGTTCAAGGCAGAACAGGAAAACAGACTCAACACTGAGTAGTCCACTTGCCTCAATAACTTCAATTGTTCCATTGTAGAA
>CAIGRN010032954.1:0-21071 GCA_903798345.1 Fraxinus anomala
AAACATAATTAATTTGTGACTTGTTACTTGTTGGTTAAAGTTTTAATTTCGCATTTACACCTAATCACCCCTTATCTAGGTGTAATTGGGTCGAATCTTGCGTTTTTCATATGAGACTCACAACCTTTCAATCACATATTTCATCAATTTTTATTAAAATATACTAAAAATCTAATTTTAATCTCTACCAAACAGAGAATTAATACTCATCAAAACTTTATCACATATTCCTCAAAACTTGGGAGGTAAGTATCTCTTAATATACTATAATTAAAACAATTTGTAAATATTCCAAGTTCTCAGCTTTCTCACATATTCAAAAAAAAACCCTCAAAATTACTTTCCGAATTATGCAATATATGAATATTAAGCTCCACATTTAGGGTTGGACAAAAGTTTTGAATTGAATCGAATCGAATTGAACACAAATCGAATTGAATCGGATCGAGCAATTTTTCTTAAGTTAAATATCCGAACAGGTATCTGAATCTAGAATCGACATGTTTGATTCGATTTTCGATTCTAGATTAAGAATCGAATCTCTTAAATTTTTTTTATCTTAAGTCAAATTATTTTAATTATTTTTTAAATAAACTTGCTAACTAATTAATTTAGTCCAAACTCAAAATATGATTATACTATTTTTAATTTTCAACCAAACCCAACTTAATTAAATTGACTTAAGTTTTACTAAAATCTCTTATTCTACTGTAATGTCGTTCTATTATTGTAAACTCGCTATCTTCTTCCTCATGTGATTTTAACAGTCAAATCTATGAAAAACTCTACAAAGAAAGGGGTAAAAGATATTACAAGATTAGACTACGTTATTTTGTAAGAGTTAAGATTAACAAGTCATAGCCGAGTTAATGTAGTGTTGTTGTAAATATAAAAAAATTAATTATTGTATGGAATTCAGGAACCGCACCAAATGGAATCGATCTAAATAATTTCATAATTAAATTTAGATTCAACGGTTCCATTTACTAAATATCTAAAAATTCGAGTCGATTCAATTCTATTTAGAATCGAACCATGTCCAGCCATATCCACATTTAACCCAAAACACTCAATAAAACAAAATAAAATAAAAAAGCAATAATTCAATTATTCAATACCATTTCTGATGTTAGAAGCTTTCTGAACCTAAGATTTTTCTTCAAATTACAACAAATGCCAAAAAACCTATCAATATTGCTGCCCCTATTTTGAACTTTTGATAAAGTTCCCAAATAAAATCTCACAAATCATAATTCAACAAATCACATTGATGATCCATCACAAATCATAAATATATTTCCAAAGTTCAGATAAAGAGATACAGTAATAAAAGCAATTAGGCAAAGCAAAACTATCCAACCGAATGCAGATGTTGTACGCAAGCAATGAATTGGGGCCTTGGAATTGGAATTATGAACGATTAAATCAAAAGTTTTAGCTAAATACTATAATTAAAGATTTGAATACCTAACATGTTATGTGCATACAACTAATAAGCAGAAACGCAAATGCAAATAAATAAATTTAACTAATCAAAACACAGTAATGAGTTTCTGTTAGTTTTAATTAAGAATCCATTGGCAGCCTACTGTTTACAGCAAGCACAGAGAGGGAGGGAGAGATCTGCGGAACAGTGAACACGAGTTCTTCCTCAACGGCTCTGCAACGGGAGCAGTCAGAAGCAGAATTGAAACCGACAGCAACGATTTTCCAAGGAAAGGGAAGAAGGTTTGATTTTCCAACGGGTTCTTCTAATGCTTCAATAAAATCGATTCCGCTAAAAAACTCAATTTTGAAAAAGATGGTGGGTCATGAGACCCGCCATGTCTCACTGTGCATCCGCCAGTGCTAATATTCATAATTAATTTGACATAAACGGAATTAAAATATGAATTATTAAATAAAATAAAATTATCCAGAAAATAAAAAAACGATCCTTCGACTTGGTCTCATTTCTTCATGAAATCTTCTTCTTTCTATATTGCATCATGAGGGCACGTCAATACTCATACTGTTGGAGAAAATATAGTAAAGCTCACCTTTACTATCTAAACTTTAAGTAAAATCAAAACCTCATTCGAAATTCTTTCACATTCTCTACTCATAAGCATTAAATTGTCCATTGACTTGTTAACATTAATCACATATTTGATAGAGATTAAAATCTAAATTTTAATATAAAGTCAACAATTAATTTTAACCAGATATTTCATGGAGACTCACAACTTTTTAACTACAAATTCCATCAATTTTTATCAAAATCTATTAAAAATATGATTTTAATCCTCACCAAACATGAGTTAAAGTACATTTAGCCTCTATACATCTACACCTCATCTCTTTGAGAGGTCAAGTAATTAAGTGCATCAGAATCCAATCTACCTCTTAGTTGTCTCTGCACACCTACCTCTTTTATCACTGAGCGATCATTTTTGGATTTTTTTTTAATAATGCTTGGTTCGACTAGAAGAGCTTTTAAAAAAAGTTGACCTAAAATAATTTACTCATGAAACTCTTTTACAAGAAATAAAAGAATGTGTGTGTTCATCATGATTGTTCCTATTTTTTTTCAATTAAATTTTGCTTATGGAATGATAGTTAATGGAAGAACGTGGAATGAGTATTTAAATTTACATCAGTTACAAATTCTGGTTCGGGATCTAATTTTGGCAAGTAGTATTTTAAATATATTTAAGCATCAATGTAGTATTTTTTGTTAATATTATCATCACATAGTACATCATACCAGAATTTTAAACTTTCATTTTCAAAAATCAGATTAACAAGTTTTTATTTCAAAAATCAAATGATAATTAAAATTTTAATAATTATATTACAAAATTAAATATACATATTCATTCTACCTAATCATACACATCAAAACCCTAATTATTTCATCATCTCTATTTTTTCTCTCTACTCTACCTTACCGTCACCTATTTTCTCCCGTCTCTCTCTACTCCACTTGCATTCGGTATCCATCTCATTCTCTCATTTCTCTCTATTTGTTACCTGACACTTCTGGTTGCTACGAAGTCGCGACGCGTCGCGATTGGGTTGTGGTGGTCGTGGTCGTGGTGTTTGGGTGGCTGTTGTGTGGCCATGGATCTGCAACTCCACGATTTGATGTGGTTTTTGGGTGTGTTTTCAGTTGGTGGATGATGAGGGCTATGGTGGTGGTGGTGATGCTCGCGGTGGTGGTGTTTGGGTGGCAATCGCTTTGTTGGATTTAACGGTGGCGGAGGTTTCGTTTAATAGGGTCGATAATCGCGATCGTTGCAAAAGGGTTTCAGCTATGAATTTTTCCCCGATCAAGTTCTTAGAAAATAAAAAAGGGTTTCAGCAATGAATTTCCCTAATCAAGTTCATTGGAATAATGATATTTATGTTTATGAATTTTGTTTTTCAATTTTGTGGTGGCCGAATGGAGGATGATTTGTAGTGTATTGAAAGTGCAAATGGTGGTGGCGGGTTAGAAGATTTTGTTGGTGGGTGTGGTGTGGTGTGGTTGTGGTTTACATTTACGTGGTATGTTGTGGTTGTTGTGGTCGTGTTTCTCCGCGATGTGCTGATTTGTTTGAGGTGGTGGTGTTTCTGTCGGGAGGTGGCGGTGGTTCTAGCGGCGACGGTGGTGGTGGTGCGACGGTAGTCACAAGTGTTGGTTGTGGTCACAAATTAGTTGGTTGATTATGACCATTAAATTGGTTGATTTGTGACCAATAAACAATAAGTAACCAATGAAAAAGATAAATTGTGACCAAGAAATAATGTGTGATCTAAAATTTTTTTAAATTTGTAACCGATAATTTGACAATTTGTTACTGTCTACTAAATTGTGACTTATAATATTTGTGATTTATGACCGATAAATAAATTGTGACTATGATTTCTGACTGATGAACAAATTGTAACCTATAAAATTTTAAAACTGCATCCGTAAAATAATTTATGACATATAAAATTTGTGATTTATGACCAATAAATAATATGTAACTTATTAACTTGATAGATTTGTGACCGATAAATAAATTGTGATCTATAAAATTTTGAATTGTGATCGTAAAATAATTTGTAACGTATAAAATTTGTAAGTTGTGACCAATGAATAATATGTGATTAATTATATGGAATTCTGATTTTAATATATTTAATTAATAAAATATATGTTTTATTTATTTATTTATAAAAAAAAATCTGAAATTTGAAATTTTAAACTTAGTTTCTTAAATTTAAAATTAGGGAAACTTAATCTCTTAGTTACGAAATTTTCCCTATAATTTTTTTTGTATTATAAATGGATATGGGCTAGCTTAAAATGCCCAACTAAAAATGGGCTACTTTTCTCCTTCTTGGACTTGAGGCAAGAAATTGACTGCGGAAATAAGAGGAAAAGTCTATTACTTTCTTCTAAAATATAAGGAGTTATTTTCACTCTTTGACCATGAAAAGACTTGTTTATTCTCGAATTTCTGCAATCTTCGACCTATTGTGTGGGTTTTACCTAAATTCTGATATAATCGCATTCTTCGTTGAGAAATTTTGCAGAATGGCCCAATCTTTAGAAGTCAAACTAAAATATGATGAATTCTAGAAATTTTTGCATGTTGAAAATAAAAAAAACACGAGTTTAGAGCATTAAATATCTCGTATTTCTATTAATTTTCGTGTGGCATAGATAATTAACAAATAGATTGCTTATATCATTCTAATTGCAACTAAAAAGTAAGTAGTATTTTTCATTGACAGTTTTTCGACGAGTTATTAGTGTTGAAGGTATGGAAAAAATAATCTCTATGATATTTTTTCAAAAGTGTAAGATTATTTTCCTTAATAGATGATTATATAATTATTATGCAATCTTTCATTTTAGAGTTATTTATAACCCTATAAATAAGGTATTTTACTTTGTAATAGAAACAAGTTTATTATATACAATTTATAATATTCTTCACATGGTATCAGAGCAGTTTCGATTCTAAACAAATTAACTTTTGAATTTCGTTTCCGACGAGCGGCCTTGAGCCACTCGTCCGGCTACCAATTATTTAATTGGTTTGACTTTAATGTGGAATATATAGTTTTTTTTTTTTTTTTGGTTTGGAGTTGGGCATTTTCTCCTTTTAAGTTTGTTTGGAGTTTCTTCAGCTTTTGGTAATCTGGAATTTGGTCCAGTTTATTTGGAATTTGGTTTATTATATGTCCAGTTCATCTGAAATTTGGTCCAGTTCATTTGGAATTTGGATTAGTATATGTCCAATTCATCTGGAATTTGATTTGGTGTTGGTTCGGTGTATCCGATATTTGAAATTTGTATCCAATTTATTTGATATTTGTCNTTTTGGTAATCTGGAATTTGGTCCAGTTTATTTGGAATTTGGTTTATTATATGTCCAGTTCATCTGAAATTTGGTCCAGTTCATTTGGAATTTGGATTAGTATATGTCCAATTCATCTGGAATTTGATTTGGTGTTGGTTCGGTGTATCCGATATTTGAAATTTGTATCCAATTTATTTGATATTTGTCGAGCTGGAATTTGACATTTGCGCCCAGTTCATTTGGTATTTGTCGAGCTGGAATTTGAAATTTGCATCCAATTAATTTGGATATGAAATTTGCATCCATTTGGTTTAGTAGTGGATGCATTGGTTACTTGTAGATATGGGTATTTCTTCTTTCTCTCCAACCCATATTGAGATTTACTATCATCTGATTTCTCCTTCAAGTCTTGGTGATTGTTTGGTTAGATTGATGAATTATGATTTTTCATTATCATCAACTTTGAATTATTTGCTCGGCTTGGTTGACATACAAACAATTTTGAAGATTTGATTGGATCGATTTATCTTTTAAACTCAATTTGATTGCTATTACACCATATTGAGTTTGAGGGAGGGTGTTGAAGGTATGTAAAAAATAATCTTTATGATAATTTTTCAATAGTGTAGAATTAGTTTCCTTAATAGTTGATTGAATAATAGTCTTTTACTTTGTAATAGAAACAAATTTATTATATACAATTTATAATATTCTTCACAATTAGATCACTCATGAGTATTAATGCGAGAGAGGCCGTACTACTTATGTTTAGAATAGCTATTCCGCCCATTCTATCAAGATGAACAAAGACATATTATTTGTGACTTGTTCAATTTCGACATTATCTTCAAACTTAGTAATCTGTTTTATCTTTTGTATTTATTTCTCTATTTCTCCAAGTCCTGCGTAGGTCTTTTGTATTGGAAATAGGTCATCAATTCAAGCCATTTATAGATTGGCCCGATCACCTAGGTTTAACTAACTAAGATTTTTTAGTTAACACAAACAGACTCAAAAACATCTTTAAAAATAGGAAAACACAGATAAACACATGATTGGATAGTTTGAAAAAAATAAAAGCACAATACCCAATTATTATCTACCACATCACATTGTCGCTCCATCTCTATCCTTGAACATGTCCAAAGAGTATTATTCTTTAGTTAAAATGGCCTACACTCACCCTCTTCCTTGACCCTTTTGAAACTTTGACCCAATGTTAAAAGAGAGACAAGTCTTCTTATTCCATCTTTTTTCGATTCTTCTTTAACCGAAGAAATGAAAGCTCAAATAAGATACCAAAACTAAGTTTACTAGCCGATTATACGGAGTACTCGAAGAAGGGTCAATCTTCTCTAAAACGAAGTATAAGCAATCGGCTGAATAATTTATAAAATGTATTTTTTTTTTATATTGTATCAAATGGGTCTTCTCTATGGAAGAAAGCAGTAAAGCACAATGGTCTTAGAATTTGCAATTTTAAATGGGTGTGTTTGGGTCACGTTATTTTGGAATAGTGTATTTTGAAAATAGTAGATTGAAAGAGAATGTGTGGTTGAAAAAGAAGGAAAAGTATATTATTTTATTAAAGAATATATGGTTGAAAATGAGTAGAAGAATGAAAATGAAAATTTTAATATGACTCAAATAGGGGTACGTCTTTATTGAATCATGATTTTTTATAAATTCTTCATTTTTTTTTTCTTTAATCGCACATTCTTAAAAATAATCAATATTTAAATAATTGCTTTCACATTGTTCCTAAGTCGGTGTTTGACACGAATTTAAATTCAAATTTAAATTTAAATTTAAGTCAAAATCAACAATAAATTTAATCACATATTTCATGGGAAAATAACTTTTTAATCATTAATTTCATCAATTTTTATCAAAATCGGTTAAAATTTTAATTTTAATCATCACCTAACACTGGCTGGAAGAAAAAATTGTAACTAGATTTTTAAGGTTGGCAAACATTCTGTGTGTGTGTGTCAGTAGAATTGTGCCTAATCAGAGTGGGGCCCAGGTAAAGAAAATATGACATAACAAAGCTACAAATTCATGAATTAGCCCTTGACACTCACTGCACAAAACCCTTCGGAAAAAATGACGACAACACAACAAAACGGTTCAATCAGCTCCAAATCACAGAACAAACACTAGAATTTCTCTCTGTAATGGCGGATTTTCTGACAGACAGTGATGATGAGAAGAAAGTCGAGGAGCTTTTATCTCAGGCTTTGGACCTTACTGTGCTTGAGCAAGTCGCCGCCGTTAATTGCTCTGGTTTTAATGATTCTGATCTTCCTTCTCACCTAGCAGCCCGTTTCCAAAAGCTCAAATCATTACCAGTACAGAAATCGAAATCGGAATTTTTACAAAGCTTCAATTCTTCAAACACCCCAGAATTCAAGAACAGGGATTTTTTAAATGAACCCAAAAAGGTAGACCTTGGTGAAGAAACTAAAAGGTGTTTTTCACAGAAAAACCTAGCTGAGAAAATGGGTTCAAAATCAAGTGAAGATGGGTTGAAGAAGAATCCAGATAGTAAAAATTGTTCATCGCCTACAAAATCATCTGAGAACGAGAGTTTTTCTCCTTTCAAGAAAACCACACAGGGGAAAATGGCAAGAAAGAAATCGAATTCCCCATCTTCGGCTTCGTGGGACGATTTTTCAAGTGAGTCTCTGTCTCCACCTGCAAAAACTGGTTGCTTTTGGTGTTCTTCGAAAAAGAGTTCGAGAAAAAATAGCAAAGAAAACAGGGGTTTGGATATAGACCTTGAATGGGGGAAGAATGATGAGTTTTTATCTGATTTGAGTAATTTTTCATCGAAAAGTCAAAAAAAGACGATAATGAAGGCTATGAAGGAGGAGGAGAAGATCTGCAGAGAGGCAGAGAAGATTGTCAAATGGGCAAAGCAAGCTTCAGCAAGGATGGATGTTTCTAGCATTGAAGATGAGCTAAGTGACAATGAAAATTATAAATGATCATATACAGTTCATGTTCACTTCATATTATATACAAGATGATATGTCCTTTTCTTTCTGCTTTTTCGGATCCTATTTGAATGCTTTTGTGTTCTGCTTGTGGGGTTTTTTATAAGTATAAAGATATAAATTGTATTATATAGATGAAGAAATTAATAGATTCCACTGGTTATGATATACTTTTAGTAAATTGATGATTCTGATATCCGATGAATGGTGAATTGTTGATGCTTAAGATTTCTTCGATGTTCTTGGATTTTTAAATTTTTTAAATTTTTTTTCGCACTTTGCGACACATGAATCTGAAATTGATGTCTTTGGTTTATGTTTTTTTTTTTTCCTTGTCAATTGATGTTATGGATGTCAAGGTCTCCTTAGATATCAGTTTCAATCATATGTAGAATGAAAAGTGTTTTCTTGTATCATTTTTGGGGGATAATATCTTTGATATCGGCAAGTACTTTATCATTATAGGCTTCGGGAATATATTGAATTATACAAATCTCTTCCAATTCAACTTCCTGATTCTGTACTATATCTTTTAAACATAATGATGGAGGGAAACTTGAAAAATAAAATGTAAGATCCTGAAATTCTTAGGGCTTGTTCTCTTTGCTGTTTTCTGGTCATTTTCAGTTTTCGAAATTATTGAAAATACGTTTACTTACCTATTTTCAGAAACGAATTTCCAAAAACGAATTTAAAATAAATAAAAAACGAAAAATGCCAAAAAAAATTTATTTTGGCTGTTTTCAGTTAAAACCAAGTCAAAACTTCATTTTTTTTATTTTTCAAAATAACATAAAGAACACGTTTTCAGCAATCTGAAAATGGACACTCAAAATACAAAATTTAAAATTAATTCAAAACTCAAAGCTAAAAACTGAAACACGAAAATAAACAACCCCTTAGTTTCCAAAGGACATGGACTGATGTTGGATTTTCGGTGGCAAGATTTTGGGTTTGAAAGGGGTGTGGACGAAGGGAACATGATCAATTTGATGTAATTTGCTCGTCAGATGTATCTTCTTGGGGTCTAGTAGTGACCTGAAATGGGGATATTGAGCTAATAGAGAGAAGAAAAGATCGAATCTCAGCATAGACGACTTGAAGGAATTCGTTAAAGTATACAAGATCTCCTCGTAAATATATCTCATGAAGTCAACTAATTCAACTTCCTTATTATGTACATAATGCGAAATAAAATGAGGCTTGGCTCGTCGAGCTCGCGAGCAGCTCGTGGGCAAGGTCCACAAGCCAAGCCCACGAGCTCGGCTCGTCAGCTCGAGAAAATATTATAAAAACAGGAACAGAATCATGATTCTCTCTTTTCCTTGATAGCTTGAATAATTATTAAAGAGTGGTCATATTGATACCACAATTTTTATTTGGTGCACCACATTTTAATTGTAATTAAGTTCCTCAATCTTTACCCATTGCAGCAATTATTGTACTTTTTCTATCTAATTTTTATCTTTAATCTTCTATTAATTAGTACGTCTTGTCGTTAATGATGATTTATATCAAATTATTTTGTTTTCATGCTTTGAAATTAGGAAAAAAAAATGTTTTTATTTTGCACTTTTTATTATTTATTTTTAAAATATGATGGAAAAATAAATTGTTTTACGTCATTTCAACGAACTCTTGGATATAGAAATATTATCAAATAAAACATGTGTTAACTAATGAAAAGTTCAAGAACGAGAATGATATAAAAAATCATTAAAGACATAAGTGATATAACGAGAAAGATTAAGAACCTTAAGTGCAATTAAAATGTGACGCAAGAAATCAAAATTGTTGTGTGAATATAATTACTCATTATTAAATAAAGCACAGCCTCCACAAATAGAGCTCCAGAAAATATCTATTTTTTCAATCATATCAGCTTGACATAGTTCGTGTCAAATTGCATTGACGGCGATTTTTTTATGGTTTTTTGTTTTTTTTTTTTTGCTTATATGATAATGTTAAAGCAATTATCCACATTAACATTCAAGATGTTCTTTAATAATCAAATTTGTTCGAATCAAAAATCCCAAATGTTTTAAACCTTTAAAAATTCCATTTATGCTACTATGTTTCATAGTGTACAAAATACATTGAAGATCAATTACTTGTAAATCATATTTTCAATGAAAATGTATCATTCTAATTTCAAATATACCATTTAAAAAGCCTAAAAGATACACAAATATAAAACGAGATTATGGTAATTAATTACAAAAATGATCGTTATGTTCATTATTTAAAATGTATGTAGCCAGGTGGCCAAATACATGTATATATACACTTCTTATGAATTAATACTTTCCAGAACATTGAACAAATATATGAAGTGTGAATCAATCTAATGAAGTAATTGTCAAAATTCATCCCATTTAATCAAATAAAATATAATCAAATCCAAAACGGCATGGCTAAATTTATTACATGATTTTTCAACGGAAAATTGAATAAATTGTTTTTTTTGTTTTTCTAAATATGGTGAAGATTCCATGCACAAATCTTGAGTGCCTTTTCTTCTTCCTCACAGATTAATGAATCAAGGAAATATTCTTCTGGATTTCCATGTTTTCACACGTAATCTTAGCCTATAAATTCCTGCATTAAGCCGTTCAATATTTTCATCAAAAATTTTCTTATTCTTTGTGAGCCTCAATTTTCAATCATGGTATTCTCCAATTTCCTTTTAACTTTGTTTTTTTCTTGTTCTGTGATTTCTCTTATTGATGCCAGCAGTAATGGCATCACAGTCGATCTCCTTCATCGCGATTCTCCTCTTTCGCCTTTCTACAACCCGGATAACACACTATTCGACCGTCTAAAAAATGCATTCCATCGTTCTTATTCGCGTAAAGCATCCCTCAATCCAACCTCAATTTCAACAAAAATAATCGAAGCCCCAATCCAGTCGAATTCTGGAGAATACCTCATGAAAATCTCACTTGGAACACCATCTTTCGAAACCCTAGCCATTGCTGACACTGGCAGTGACCTACTCTGGACACAATGTGCGCCTTGTACAGACTGTTACAAACAAATTCCACCACTTTTTGACCCCAAAAACTCGACGTCATACAGGGATTTATCCTGTCAATCTCAGCTATGTGCTGCTGTTGGAAGTTCAAGTTGTGACAGTCAAAATGTCTGTCAATATTCAGTTTCTTATGGTGACAGTTCTTACAGTAATGGAGATTTAGCAGCAGATACTTTTAGTCTTCAATCTAGTACCGGGAAATCAGTGTCTTTTCCTAAGACCGTGTTTGGCTGTGGCCATGAAAATGGTGGCACTTTCAATGAAACGGGGTCTGGGATAGTAGGGCTTGGAGGTGGAGCTCTTTCAATTGTTAATCAATTGAAAAATTCTATTGGTGGGAAATTCTCGTACTGTTTGACTCAAATTGATGAGCCCAATGTTCCAAGCAAGATAAGTTTTGGCTCCGATGCTTTGGTTTCAGGTCCAAATGTTGTGTCCACTCCCCTGATAAAGAAATCTCCGGACACTTTTTACTACCTAAATTTGGAGGGAGTTAGTGTTGGAACCACTAAATTTGTTTACAAACCCCAAAAAAATTCCGACTCGATCTCTGTCGACGCATCTTCCGATGATCAAGGTAACATCATTATTGATTCCGGGACAACATTGACTTTCCTCCCACAGCAAATTTACGAGCAATTGGAATCAGCCCTTGTAAAAGCTATCAATGGGAAACGTGTGACGAACCCACAAGGTTCGTTTAACATGTGCTACCAAGTCACAGGGGAAAAATTCGATCCACCGACAATTGTTGCTCATTTTACTGGTGCTGATGTAGAGTTGCCACCAACAAGTACATTTCTTGAAGTTGAGGAAGGGATGGTTTGCTTGACGTTGGTGCCTTCCGAGGATTTGGCCATATTTGGGAACCTAAGTCAAATGAATTATCTGGTAGGATATGACCTTGTGAATAACAAGGTTAGTTTCATGCCAACCGATTGTTCCAAGGCCACTTGAACAATGTAGTTTCTAGTTCCTAGTCTAAGTGTCATTGTATTCGTTTTGACGTTAGTTTCTTTTTATTGTTACTCTCATATTCGTGTTCAATTTATTTAATTTTAACATAAATATGATTCCAGCATAAAATGTTTGGCTTAAGAATATGTTTTACACTCTTACTGTATTCAATTTCCAGAGAAGCTATAGAAGTTTATTTAGCAACTTATAATCTACTATAAGTAAAAAAAAAGTACCATTACTTTGTCAATATAGTTAAAAAGTACCAAACTAAGCTAAAGTTGACATCTCCTATATAATCTACTATATTTTGTCCTTGGAGGGAGATTTATCCACAACTGTAGACATCTCCTGAGTACCATTACTTTCACTTGATATTTTGTAATGCAAATTTGACAACAATTTATGTGTTAGGTTCAATTAAAAAAGTTGATTAAAATTGAAGTCAATAATTAATTTTAATAATTAATTTTATGGAGTTCATAATTTTTCAATCACACATTTAATTAATTTCATCAAAATTTACTAAAACTCGGATTTTTATCTAAACCAAACAGGGGTAAGTATGATAAAGTTATATATTATTGTTTTAAAATTAAAATGTAAAGCAATACATTTTTGTCATCTTACATTTATAACTATGAGCTTTGCTACGAGTACCCGGGCGTTTACCCGTTCGGTTACCCGCCCCTCACAAGGTAGATGGGGGCCCACACTTTTTTCCATCTTGTGAGGGGAGTGTACATGGGAGTGTAAACTCCAGCGTACACTTAGCCCTTGTTTGATCCACATTAATATTTTCGTTTTCATTTTTTTACTCATTTTTAACCACACATTCTTTAATAAAATAATATTTTCATTTTCATTTTTCTACTCTAATTACAAATAATGTGATATTTAATAAAATTAATTAATACTATAAGTAAAAAAAAAAGTGTTTAAATCGACTAAAATAACTTAATTGGATATTGTAATTTCTTCATATATTATTTAGTAATGATACTTAAAAAATCTCCCACTGAGTTTTTCCACAATTTAAAATGTTGGTTGAGACAAGGCAATTTGAAACAAAACAGTTCTTCATAGTTGAAATGAAAATAAAAGTTGTCACCATTCCTTTTTTTTTTTTTTTTTTTGTAATTTATTACCGAAAATACTCCTAGAAAGTACAACCAAGAAGCAGTAATTTTTCAATTGAAAATGGATTTCCTAAGATGATTTCTCGCATATACTTTACAAGCTGTTTTAAGAGTAAATTCAACAAATGTCTCTGTAGCATTGGTTGATTAGTACACGAATCCATGAGTCAGTATCGTTGAAGATGATGACGTTTGTATGCATTTCCTCAATTAATGCGGTGAGCGGGAGGGAATGTATTGGGCACCAATCCTACAATCACGTACACACAAGTGAAGGAAGATGGGGACGAGGCATCTTATCTTGGTTATTGGTCGATAATCAGTTATTGTAAGAGCGATGTCGTTTATTAATATTTAACCATTTGTTGTAAACATTTATTATTAAATAATAACCATTTAGAAATTGTATTAAACATAACTTAATGACCTTATAATAAACTAAAATGCAAAAATGATCCATTACTTCGGCAAACATAAAATTACTAAGTATAAATTTTCAAATATTCGTATTCTTACTAGTGACAAATGAAGTACAAAAAATAAACCACTGTTATGTTCCTCAACTACTCTCAAGGGAAGGAAAAAAAAAATATGAGAGAGACGAAAATAGATATCTTCAAGAGAAATCAACTTAATTTTTTGATCAGGAAATTATGTTTAAAAAAATCAACGTCAAAGTTGCAACTATCAATCCAAATTAGCGAAAATAACAAATATGACCTTGTCTTTATCATCAAGTACATCTCCACTGCCACCAGAACCATCAACTGACATCCAATCAAAGCAACCGCCACACGCCTCTCTATCTAGAGTGAAAAACCAGTACGTCACCAACACAAAGGCCACTACGGCATTGCCGCCATCGTGACTAACACCTTCCTCCATGACGACATCAGAAACTGCATCACTGCTACCATCATTTTATTCATTTCTTCAAAATTCTCTTCTTTTTGCTCGATTTCTCTTCCAGTTGTGATCAAATTCTCGTAAAACTATTCAATTATACCGTATACACGACCGTGATGATGATGATGAAAATTATTTCATTTAATTGGACCTCATTTTAAAAAAAAATGCCCAACTCTCTTAGCCCAAAACAAATGGGCCAAAACTAAAAAAGAGGCCCACCTCAACAGTATCCGTCTTCTTCCTCAATCCTCCCCATCTTTTCTGTCCTTCTCTGTTCTTTCTGTAACAGTCAACGACCGGACGGCACCCGGCAAAATTTAAGGCTTCAACGAATCCAACACGGGTGACCACACCTCTCCGTCGGATGCTGGGTCCGCCCCTACTTGGCTCCGCAGTTTGCATATAAGCAGGGTTACACTATTATTATCATAATTAGATTTGTCTTTGAATAAAATATTATGTGTTGAGACTTGAGAGTTTTCTTAATTTTATCTAGGAAAATTAAAATAACACACCCTGTATTTATGGTTTATTTACTATTTGCATTTTTGCATACCATAATTTACAACTGCGACTTGCATATATATTAATGGTAACAAATAAACGCGTTTTAGATTAAAAATTAAAAATTTTCAATTATAAATAACTAAACAAGCCAAAATTAATTGAAATAACAAATCATGTCTTATTTATTGAATTATTTAACATTTTACTTAAGGTATGTTGAGTTACTTTATTATTCTTTAAAATTTATTTGTTGTCATAAATTAGAGAGAGAAAAAAGGGAACAAAAGAAATAAGCTAATAAACTTGTATATGTTATTAAGAACCAAAGCTCCATATTTATAGGGAAGAATTAAAACTACAAAAGATACAATAGTCATAATGACTAGGGCTACATGGGTATAAAAATTATCACAAATACTACTATATTTACAACAATTTCCCTTAAATGAGTATTCACACAATAACTATCTCATTGATGCTAAGATTTCTTCGATGTTCTTGGATTTTATTTTATTTTATTTTATTTTATTTTATTTTTTGGCACTTTGCGACACATGAATCTGAAATTGATGTGTTTGGTTTATGTTTTTTCCCTTTGCAATTGATATTATGGATGTCGAGGTCTACTTAGACATTAGTTTCAATCATATGCTTAAGAATGAAAAGTGTTTTCTTTTATCATTTTTGGGGAATAATATCTTTGATGTCGGCAAGCACTTTATCATTATAGGCTTCGGGAATATATTGAATTATACAAATCTCTTCCAATTCAACTTCCTGATTCTGTACTATATATGGAGGGAAACTTGAAAAATAAAATGTAAGATCCTGAAATTCTTAGTTTCCAAAGGACATGGACTGATGTTGGATTTTTGGGTGGTAAGATTTTGAGTTTTAGGATTTGAATGTGGACAAAGGGAACATGGTCAATTTGATGTAATGTGCTCGTCAGATGTATCTTTGTAGGGTCTAGTAGTGACCTGAAATGGGGATATTGAGCTAATAGAGAGAAGAAAAGACCGAATCTCGGCATAGTAGACTTGAAGGAATTTGTTAAAGTATACAAGATCTCCTCTTAAATATATCTCATGAAGTAAACTAATTCAACTTCCTCATTATGTACATAATGTGAAATCCTGATATATTGTGTTCCCGATGGACATGGGCTCATCTTGTTTTGCCGTGGCTAACGTTTTTGGGATTTAGGAGTGTGGACGCTGGAGATGAGATCATTTAGATGTAATTTGCTTATGAGATTTATCCTTTGGCATTAACTGGGGGTTGAGAGCGAATGGAGAGAAGAAGAGAACACTGAATCAGTTGACAAAAATTATGAAAATAAAATTAATGGAATGCCTCAGAATTCCATAACATCGAGCTGAAATTGAAAGCTAAAAGAAATATCGAACTATGCAGTTTCTTTACGTAGGCGATACAGATTCTTGTGTATATATATATATACACACATATGTGCTTGCATTGCATGAACATTTATGTCTTTTGTTGGTATAATGAATGGATTAAACTACTTGTACACACAAAGTATACACCTTGATTGGCACTCTCCTATGTGTCAAAAAATATGGCATTTGATTGAAAATGTGTTGTCAAGATCAATATGTCAAAATCTGCTAATTCACACGAGTGTAGACCATTGTGTCAATCTTTATATACATGTAGCCCCTGTATGAAACCCTTTTTTTCTCATTCTACTTCTCATTATATTTCTCTTTCTTTATTTCAACCACACATTCTATCAATAAAATAATATTTTATATAAACCAAAAAATTCTCCTTACTTTTTAACCACGCAATCTTCCATCAATCACTATTCCAAAAATTATTTTTCAAACAAAATGGGTGTCAAACAATGGCGTATGGTCCATAATGAATATTGTTTAAGATTATATTGTTGTATTGAAAAGATCTTGATAATGTCACTGTTAGTGTTATGGCATAGCTTGTTCTGATTACTAAAATTTGGGTCCAAATTATCATGTTTGTGAAGGAAAGATGTATTGCTTTTATAACACATGTTTGCATGCAAACCGCTAATGAAAAAGAGGTAGGAAAAATATTTGGGAAGTCAAATTGGCTTTTTGTGGATAGAGGGACCTAAACCCTCACGGTTTTTAAAGTCGACGGATCTAAAACATACTATCAAAGAAAAGCTTACTTCCAACAAGCACGAAGTAAGATATACTCATTAAACCATGGTCAAGTACTCAATACATTCATAATCGAAAATTATAATGAATGTAAGAGACAATTGAGAATGAACATTATAAAATATCTTTTACTATTTATAAACGTTAAATAAATCACCTAGGATTAGTATAACCTATATAGGATTCCCTACTAATATACTCATCGAACCACGGTCAGGTGCTCAGTACACAATCATGTTGTCCTTGAAACTAGACACTAATCTCTTGTATATGTGTTGTTAATCATACAATACAAAAATATATAACGACATGCATGAACATATGAAAGATTTTCTATTATTTCTTTCATTATGATTTCATTCTCGAAGTTCTGTCATTTCTCGATATTTTTATTTGATCTCAGATTCACATGTTATTCCTTTTTCAATATTTGGGCTTGAATCCCACTAAGATGTACCGTATGAGGTCAAATATCAACATATCAAAAAATCAGCACATTATGGCTAGTATGTGTTGGTCCGTCCTAGTCGCTACAACAATTTAAGAAACTACCAACATATACACACCAAATAAGCGTGGCTCTGTGTATGGTGATCGCTCATATCAATTCATAGTCCGCCAACCATCGGGAGACTTCTTGACACCGCCTGTATATAGGTGGCACACCCCCAATATCATAACCTTGACTACCTAGAGTGACCATCGGGAGGCTCAACAATATATATATACAATAAGGTACACACATAGGGAGATTCCATTAAATTAGCTATTATTTTCTCAATTCAAATGTCATGTCTAAGTATCGCTTTATTTTCGTTATCTCTTCCTTTACGAGTTGCAAAGGAATACTTCTTTATGCCATGCACATGCACGGGAATTCTATTTATATCTTGTGCATCATGTTTGATTTATAATGACATATGATGGTGTTCCGATCGAAATCTTTTTACATTGATAACATCATCTTTTGAATAGTCCAATTATATATAAATATTAAGCATCAACATTATATCCTATGCACATGGCAACATAGATCTCATTTAATCACGTAGCAACATATTATAATATTGTTACTATTTTTTTGCATTATAGTTGGACTCTTATTTATCTTAGTCATTATCTACTCCAGCATTAGTGCTTCTTTTCTCCACATTTCGTATCTATATTAGCATTTCTATAAATCAAGTTGTCATATATTAATCATGACTATATTGCATTACTGAAACAACTTAGATTTCAATAGAGGTGATCGTCGATACTTGGAAACCAACGTGCATAACACGTGGAGAAACAATAGTGCCACGATTTGTTAAAATGTCTTCACAAGGTATATAATATACCATTTAAAAACTTATGGAGTCATGAGTCTAATGCAATCCATGGATCATAATTCAAACTTTTCTACAAAATGTTATGCATGGTTTTTGTTATACAAAACTGAAATTCAAAATTACATATCGAAAGAACCTATTACAAAGTTTATCTCCAAACCACTGAACACCAAGATTTCCCAGATCGAAGGCTCAGAATATTGTACCCATCTGTATCAACACCATGAAAATCCAGATTCACCCAGAACCCTCATGATTCACAGTAAACGTCCAGCTTCTTCTATGGACCAGAAGAGCTCAACATTAACAGCAACAACAATGTTTCTTTTCACCAGATTTCACACAGAAAACATACTCAAGAAATAGATTCAAGAGTTCCTCACAGTAGAAGATGAAGATGAAAAGAGAGAGCACGAAGAATCTAGAAAACCCTCTAGAAGAATGAAATAGTAGATGAATCAAAACCATTCGAATACCAAAAATATCAACACATCGAGATGGGCAACAGTCAATCTAACGGTCCAGAGAAACTCACGCTTTTGTTGAAGGAAATACAACTAAAGTTGCATTAGCCAAACACGCTTTTGCCGGACCGGGTATTAGGTTGGGTGATCTGGCTTTCATTTTAGCTGAAAATATTGGGCAATAGCAATTGGGCTGAAAGCCATTTCATCATTGCCTATTTGGCTGGGCTGGGCTGGGCTAGCATCACAGCCTTTACAATCTCCACCTTGATGTCAATGGTTTGTCCGGCAACTTAATGCACTCTACAAGTTACTACTTGTTGGCCACAGCTTCCATTGATCACTCCACATAGCACCAAGATTAGGATTAGTACCTGCATCAATCAGATTACCCACTATCAATGTTCAACATTTGCAAACAAGACTTAAACTTGGTTAGAGGTAATACCTTTGTACCTATATCAGCAGGATTAAATTGGGTAACAATTTTCTTAAGAAGTATAACATCTTTAAAAATAATGTCTCTAATGAAATGCAACTTAACATCAATATGTTAATGTTTAGTTCTTTCATGATAAACTCGATTTTTACACAAATATATAGTACTTTGACTGTCAGAATATAAAACAACAGGATTAGACAACTCATTAATTTCAGACAACAAACTCTTAAGCCACGAAGCTTTTTTTTTTTTTTACCTCAGTTGCAATAACATATTCAGCCTCACTAATAGATAAAGCTACAACAGGTTGCAGTTGAAATTTTGAACTAATACAAGCTCCACACAAAGTAAACATATAAGTTTTAGTAGACTTCCTATTGTCAATATTTCCAGCAAAATCAGAATCTATAAATCCTTTAAGCACTACACAATCATTACAGACACTAAAACAAAGTTCTAAGTGTGAAGAACCTTTCAAATATCTCAACAGCCATTTTAAAGCAACCCAATGTTCTAAACTAGGATTAGCCATGAATCTACTAAGGGTACTAATAGAATGAGCCGCATCAGGCCTAGTACAAATCATGATATACATCACAGATCATACAGCCTAAGCATAAGGTATCTTTTCCATTTGTTTAATATCAGATTCATTAACAGGAGACTGATCATTACTCAATTTAAAATGACTGGCCAGAGGTACAGAAACAGATTTTAAATTATGCATAGCAAATCTAGTTACCAATTTTTTCACATAGACAGTTTGCTTCAAAATTAATAACCTGTTATGCATTTTCCTAGTTATTTCCATTCCTAAAATTTTCTTAACATGTTCAAATCTTTCATTTCAAATTCAGCACTCAAAGATCCTATAATCTCATTTATGATATACATGTTATGTCCAATTAGAAGCATATCATCCACATAATAGAGTATAAAAGCAACAATAGCATTTGTATTATCTCTTTTAAAATACAAACAATGATCAAACTCACTTCTTACAAAACCAATAGAAGAAACAAAAGTATCAAACATTTTGTACCATTGTCTTGAAAATTGCTTCAAACCATACAAAGATCTTTTTAACAAAAAAACATATTTAGTTTTAGATTTATCAATAAAATCAGGTGATTGTTTCATATAAATCACTTCATCAAGATCACCATGTAAAAATGCATTTTCACATCAATTTGTTCAAGTTCAAGATTATAATGAGCAACAAGAGCTAATATAACTCTAATAGTAGTATACTTAATCACTGGGGAAAAGATTTCATTATAATCTATGCCTTCTTTTTGTGTAAAGCATTTACCAAATAGTCTAGCCTTAAATCTTATAGGTATCTTCTCAGTATTGCTCTCCTTAATACTAAAAATCCACTTGTAATCAACAAGGGATTTACCTACAGCTTTAGGAACTAATGTCCAGATTCTATTTTTAATCAAAGAGTCCATTTCATCATTCATAGCAGCCTACCAGTCCTTAGATTGCTGGCTGGAAATAGCCTCTTCATAAGATTTTGGCTCTTTAAAGACTATGTCTTGATAAGAAAGCAAAGCAAACTATAGGTAATCTCTATACCTAACAGGCTCTCTTATATCTTTCATAACTCTGTCTCATGTCAATTGATAATCACTTACATCACTCGCTTGTTCTTCTAAATTTTCTTGACCCTCATCCTCTTCTTCAACATCTGATTATGCTCAAAGAATAACGCGGTAGTTGTAGTGTAGATTTGGGTTGTCGTATCCACAGGGAAATGGAATAATATTTAAAAGATCAAAAAGGGATGAATTGTTCTCT
>CAIGRN010032957.1:0-42783 GCA_903798345.1 Fraxinus anomala
CAATAATGGGAGACAAACACACCCAGTTTTAATATAAATATCGGACAAAATTGCCACATCAAATCTTGAAGAAAAGAAAGAATTGTTCAAAATCCTGCATGCATCTTGAAAATCCAAACTCCAATCTTCATCTTGAAATCTTTCTCCTCAATCTTTAATCTTCAATTCCATGCTTGAAACGTTAATGATGCATTTAATTGCGAGTATGTAATTTGCATAGAAAATAAATAAATTGTCTAGAACTTATTTGTTTGGAAATTATTATTTAAATGTGTTTGATTGATTTGATTTTCAACCTATAAAATATTATATTTATCAATTTTTTATTGGTGGGTAGATGTGAGAAATGTTCAAAGGTGATAGATGAGAGAGAGAGAGTAAATTACGTAAAAAATAAAAATCATCTCCCCCTAAAGAAAATATTTTCCTTATTTTCAAGAAAAATATGGCCACGTGATCCAAAGTATGAAAATAATTTTTTTGGAAAAAATTGTCAATCAAACAGTACAAAAATAGATAATTAGGTGGAAAAATCACATTTTTCAAAGAAAATATTGACAATCAAACGCAAAATGCCATGTCGCGGAGTAAAAATTCCTTGGACTGCTATGATCTTTGTTTATCCAATTTATTTGTTTTAAATTTTTTTCATTTCTTTGTCGTCTCCTCTTCAAGTTTACATTGATCCTTGTATTTCATTTATCATGTCAAACCATCCAATTTTCCATTTTTTTTACCCGCTTCCTATCTTGTGTTGGGATATAGGCGCCCAGTCCTATTCACTCCAAAAATTCAAAATTCAATTGAAAATCAAAACAAAAAAGTCATTCACCTTCAATTTCTTATTTTTCAATGTGGAGATTGGAGACCCTAATTCATTTTGGAGACCCATGCATTAATTCTTTTCTCATTTTCTCTCCTTTTTAATTTATATACCGACTTTCAAATGGAGATAAACAACCACCACCTACCTTCTACCGTCGCGCTTAGCTACCATCGTCGCATGGATTTCTTAAATTGATGCCTCAACCTTTGATTCTTCTTCTTCAATGTTATTTTTCCTTTTTTCTCAATCAATGATGAAATTAGAACCAAACTCGAATCGAATGATTCGGTTCAGATTTGGTTCCATATCTTTAAAACAATCATTTGGTTCCATTATAAAAAAATCATTGATTCGTGGTTTGGTTCAGTTCTCTTAGAATTATAATCAAATGGAACCATATCCGCCCCTAATTTATACTGTCGCCGCCAACTACAGTGCCAACTCGAAGCTAGTGGAAAAGACTCGGTTTGTGCTCTTGTCCCCTTCAGAGGCGGAGATGGTTGAGACTAGAATAGAGCAGTCGGAGGGAATGAACTGATTGGATCCGAATCTGGAGGCGAATGTCATTGCAAACTATGTCCCTGTTTGGTTCAGATTAAAATCTGATTTTAATTTCAAGTCAAAGTCAATAATTAATTTTAACCATATATTTTATGGTGCCCACTACTTTTCAACCACTCATTTCATCAATTTTTATCAAAATCTACTAAAAATCTAATTTTAATCTATATCAAACAGGGGCTATAGTGGCAGGCTGGATTTGGTGTGTTGCTACCTTAGGAAATGGTGGAGAATAGATTGCAACAGCCAACAATTATGCAACGCCAATCTCACGATAGGGTTTGGCATCGGAGAGGTAGAAGAGGTAAGGAGGTTTGGTAGCGATGGTGGAGATTGGGTTGAAACGGTTGACTGGGATAAATTAACTCGATACAAATTTGGAGGCGAGTGGTGGGGAAGACTTAGCTGGTGGTGTTGCTACCTCCAGAGATGGTGGAGATTGGATTGGAGTAGTGGACGATCGTGCAACATAAGTCTCAGGGTGGGGTTCTTGGTGCCGAAGAGGGAGAAGAGGTTAGAAGGGTCGTTGGTGGTGGCGGCGTTTTTAGAGGGAATTATTTTTCAGTCCCTTTTTGAAGGGGTGGGTGAGATGTGCTACACGTTTTTTGATTAAAATTTATTAATTCCTTAATGCTAAAATTGACACTTACAGAGTGTAGAATTTGACGTAATTTTCCTAATTATTATTCTCTATGTAGTATTACTAATAAAAGGATTGGCTAGGCCCAATTTGATATTTTAATATTTTTTGTCTTCATTAGATCGACCGTAAATTGATAGTTGCTTTATTTGTCATCTAATTTAATTGCCATTTAAATGTTGTGCATATACAATTAAGTTGACTCGCCCGTCATGCATGACTAGGTGCTTATAAATTAAATCTCGTTTTAAAATGAATTTTATTTGGATGAGTATCCGTAATAATTTGTAGTATGTAACTAATATTGATTAATGTGCACATTTAATGATGATTAAGATTAAATTCATGAAGCCAAAATATCGAGTGAGAGCGGACCACTTTTATCCTAGGCTCATGTTCTCCTTTTCGATCCAATTTATGAAAAGTATGTTTGCTTAGTGTCGATGACACAACATACTCATTGAAGGAAAGTTGGCGTACATTTACTACAGAAATTGGATCCAAATAGAGGTTTGTCCAAATTAGAGATTCAAATGTCGACCATCCTAAAGATGTTAGTATGGTTTTCATTGTTTAAAGATCTAGACAAATGTTTACACTTTTCTTATGACTAAAAATGACGTGTCACCTTTAGATCAACTTACGACAAATTTAATGACTAACTATATATTGTTTGTTGAAATTTGATGCAATAGAAATGTAATTTGCTTGATTTTTATTATAAGCAGTATTGAGAGATTTCATGACAGCTCCGTTCATTTCGTTGGCTTTTGCCCTCTTATAAGCCACCAAAGTGGAGCTCGCCGTCCTAGTCATGTTAAGTTATCGTGTTTGACTTAAGTATGTGTGTCACCGTCTTTTCGAAATATTTGATTGATTGAAAAGTTCGACGACAGGAGGCCATCATATTACCTAAGCTATAGGGTTGTAATTTAGGTCATCGTGACTTTCTTTCGATTGGCTTTCGGAGAAGCATTCGTTCGGAGAACACCTTTTCATTCATGTCATGAGGAGATTTTACCAGATGACGTCTCCCATGATCCGGCCTGTGTGGAGGGGCCCTTGGACCGACCTTCCGTGTTGCCCTGCTTAATTCGGATAAAAAAAAGGCTCCTATTCTCATATTGGACGCCAACAAACTCAAATTGACATCCTAACGAACCTCAAAAAAGACTCTTGTTCTGACGTTAATGATCAAAGAAGCAATGCTAATCAGTTGAATATAGGTGTTATCTTACTAAAATCAGTGGGGAATCTTGACATGGATAAAATGCACTTACCCAGACTAGTAATGATTAAATAGACGAATTGATTATGCAATGCCCATATTCGTAGTTGATGAAGTGGACCGGCAATTGGGCCGAATCTCGGGCCCAAATATATCCCATTCAAGTTTTAAAAAGGTGCCGGCACAAAATTCATAAGAAGATTTCGAAAATGACTGATGCACCCAGAAAAAAGGGGAAAAAAAAAAAAAAAGAAACTCGATCCATATGAAAGCAGCAAACAGGACGGGCTTATTTTTCCCACAACGGCGCTTGCTTTTTTACGTTTCCATGATTTCATAATTATGTAAATAAATTATTTTTCAAATGTTTTTTTTTCTCAAAATTGTAATGATAGTTATTTTTGACCCTCGATCAAAAATCATATGCACGAACAATAAATAAACTTAACTATATTTATATTTTAAAATATTAATTAATTTATATGTTAAAATTTTAAATTAAGTAGCTTGATTATACAAATTTTTGCCTTTCCTTTTATACAAAATTCATATGTTTTAACTTTTAAAGAAAGTGAGTTCGATACATAGAACAAATATGAATAAAAATACAATTCTTATCCTAATAAAAGTATATTCTACATGAATGTCCTCAATTGAAATTTTAATAAATTATAAAAGTCCCCAATTGGGATTTAATGGATTTTAATGAAATCTTTTCAAATTTAGGTATACTCAATAACTTGTTGATTTATAAGAAATTCAAGGGATTTCAAAATTTTTAGATAGATTTCAAATTTAAAAATAAACATAACAGTCTCTTTTCAAATTTAACCATTTTTAATGAGAATGAAAATCTATTCAAGTTCACGAAATTCATTAGAATTCAATTTTTTTAAAAAAATTCATTAAAACTTAAGTTAAAGACACCCCGTTAAATTTTTTTTTTTTTTAAATTCAACATAGAAGGTAATTTTTGCTTATTTCTTAACGGTTATTTTGGCTTGTTTTTCGTTAGTAGTGAGAGTGAGGATTACGAATATAAATACTAATCGATTTTTCTTATATTATTATAAAAATAATCTACTAAACATCTACAGCACAACACATCAATTCAATGGTAGATAAATTAATCGGTGCTATAATTGAATTAAATTTATAATCCACCAATAAATTAATGTTTCATTTGATCGGTACTTAAAATGTAAATTAAATACTGATATTTAATATAGATAATTTCTATATGCATATAAAAAAATATAATTAGTACGTTAGAAGATTTTGAATGCAAAGAGATAAGCTTCAAAAATATTTGAGTAATTTTTATTAGCAATGATTTGAGGTGGCGTTGGATGTATTATATAGCAATTTAAAAAGGTCACGGGTGAACGGCTACAAGAGTCTCAAGCTTACGACCCGCCTTTAATTAAGGGTAGACTGTTGCTTGCTACTTAGGACAAAAATAAAAAATAATCTATAAAATTCCACTAAAATAACTTTTTTTTAGTTTAAGTAGCTTATATGTGGATTATACAACTTTACCAAATTACTAAAATTCTAATCTGCTACAAAGTTGATAGCTTATTCATAATGAACATGTAGATTACCTTAATCAAACCCCATCATGAAAAAATGAGTGATACAATGTTCTAAATGCTAACCACCCTCATTGTTGGACCGTAAACGTCGATTTACGAGGACGTGTAAGTTCCATATGTATCTCGTTCCTGATTAAGATGGTGCAAGGTCCTTCTATCTCAAATTAAAGTACTATAAGGAAGAGGGACATATCATTTCTATCTTTGAGGGAATATATTAAATATTTCCCATTAAGACGGTTGTGCAGGGGACAACTAGCTATATAAAATTAATAGTACCAAACAAAGCAACTCGAAGAGGTGTAACCTGATTAGCTTCATTTTGAATTCAAGGACAAAAATCTACTTAATCTCAATATCTTTGAGATTGGCGGTCAGTAATGTCTTACAAAAGATAAAAAAGTAAAGATGAGATAAGATATATAATTGTGATAATTGCCTTTAATACTATTGTAACAATTTTAGTATTATTTTCAATCTTGTTAACCAAATAGGAAATTTTATTTTCTTTCACGTCACTTTCTTACTACATCTATATAAATACTGTTTGTTATTGATTTAAATTGGATTTTAATCTAAATTAAAGTCAAACAGTCAATATAAATTATTTATTTTATAGGTCTCACAACTTTTTAATTACACATTTCAATTTTTTTTAACAAAATCTATTAAAAATTTAATTTTCATCCTCCCCTCAGACAGGGCATGGTCTTATCTTTAATAATGAAGAGATTAGTGGATAACAATCTAACAAAATAATAAAACAAATTAAGCCTTCTAACACAGAACTATAGATGGTGACTTTTCACTGCCGGACAAAACAACTTTAATTTTGATTTTTGTCTCTTCTCTACTACTTAAACAAATGTATCCTAGGAGCAGTATGGTCAAACAGTCAAATACCCTAATTAAATTATTTAAAGATATTTTTTATATTTAAAAACTAAAATTAATTGGCATCCACTAACTTCAGAATATGAAAAAAGTGGAAAGAGAAAAAAAGTTGAATACAATACGGAAAACTGCAGCATTGGTTGTCAAGCAATCACCTGAATAGCAAAATGGTCATCAATCTTTATAAATGAGCAAATAAGTTGTACATTTAATATTATAATCATTTACCGATTAAGACTTTGTTAAACAAGGGTGTGTGTCTTCAAGGATGAACAATCGGCATGAAGGTGCAATCCAACTATGCAGACTTGCTAAGTAGATGCCATGTCACCAGTTGCTAAATTAGTTTAACGTTGCTACATTTATACTATTCTTTACACATTTATTTACGTGACAACATTCATACTCTTTATTTTGAATTCATCAATTACATCATTGTACGAATTCCCCCCATACATAGTGAAATGTCAATCAAGTTGTCATGGTTAATGTACGTATAGTATTATTCAAATTATTAGATACACATTCTGACTTGTGCTTATCACTAATCTGTGTGACAGTTGAGTCATTATCACATTGTTCAATAAAGATAGTCATAAGACTGGTGTGAGTATATATATATATATATATATATAATGTAAAAGAGTCGACTTTTCCAAAATCATCCTACTTATATATTCGATAGTTACTAACAAACAATTACATCAAATTGAAAAGCAAGTTTACAATCTAAATTTGGAGTTTACAATAAACAATTCTTTTCCTTGCTTTTCTTTTTTTTAGAAATTTAGAATTTTGGTAGAAAAAAGAAGACAGTAAATAAATTATTTGAAAAATAATTATATTAAAATGAAAAAAAATAAAAAATTATATTAGTTGGTTGGGTCGATTAATTAACAGGGTTGGTTGCGATTTAATCAACCAACCCGATTGGACTTTTTAATAGTTAAATTTAATTGAATTAAATCTATTTTTTTAGTTCAAACAGATCTGACTCTGTTTGATCGATTTTTTCAATTTTTTTGCTACCCCTACCGATTACCACTTGTAAAACTATAATAAAATGTCAAGGATCAAATTGCTACTTGGGCACTAGGTTAGGATCCATGGTACAATTATTTCATCACAATAAAATGGGAACAAACAAATTGCACATGTACAGATTACTAAGAAGCGTACAATGCAAGCAAGTTCCACCAGAATATTCAGAGAGCGTGTAATCAATGGCCACGTGGTTGTGGCGTCATCGGATAATTTACAGCCATTGGATGTAACAGGTGGGACCAACGAATGGGCCCAACACATGTGCTTGTCCAACGGTTAACCCATTGATTTACGGGCTGATGGCGACCGGGGCCGTGTATTGTGGCCCAATCTGCTCCACGAAATTAAAGATGAAACGTGGCTTAATTAGTAATAATTCATCATTAGAAAATAATGGCTGCAATCTTTTGGTAGGATTTTGATTACAATAAAATTAACATCTCACCATTCACACTCGATTAAGGTTACTTCTTTCGTCTCTAAACATTTTTGTTATTTAACGCAATCAAACTTACAAATTTGTATCAATTTTTCAATCACTTATTATCAAGAAGTGCATTCTCGTACTAATAATTTCTCAAATCAAGTTACTGATTATCTTGCTATGGATCTATTTGATGTCAATATTTTGAAGAACGTTGTTTCGATAGAAACTCTTTTATAAAATTCATTAATAAAATTAAACATTAGGGCTCGCAAAACATGTGATTTGTTTCCTTTGTAGGATACAATGATGTTTTAGATATTTTAGAGTAATGGTTTCATTTTAAAAATTAAAAATGAATTATAAACAATACATTATTTCTCTTACATAGATAAAATGTATTTTTTTTCCTTAATCAGTGATCCATAAAATCCACCAAATAATTTATTCTTCGTAGAGTGGACTATTTGATAAGAACATAACATAACATTCATGTCAATCGTCGAGAGACCTATATGCATCTTCATGATGAATCTTAAAATAATTAATCATAATATTATGGAGTATAAACTATTATCAAGACAGAATCGAATTGACCCATTCAATTGAAAATCAAAATTTTTTAAATATAGATAAAAATACAAAATTTAAGACCACTTTAAATCATCCAAGAACATACTAATTTTGCGTTACTCTTCGTCTCCAGATTCATTAGTTTATGCCAAAACTTTATGTTTTTATCCATTTAGCCTTGTTTTTCTCCCATTAATTTTTTTTCTTTTTTAATTTTAATTACACATTTTTCAAATAAAAGAATATTACGTACAAATTTAAAACTTTTCATTATTTTTCAACCACATATTCTCTCATCAATCGTTATTTTAAAATTTATAAATTCTCCAAAATGGGAGCCCAACAATGAGTTAATTTTTTCTCTTGACTCTTTAATACTTGGATCGATTTTCAAAATATTACCCAAAAATTAAAATAATGCAAAAGGGAATATCTTTTGAAGGATACACTTCACATGCAGGGGAGATAAATAAATAAAGAGAAGTCGAAACCTCCGCGTTACGTGTCAGCTAATCGTGTTCACACTATAATAACCGGTTACACCGGTCAAAACTAACGTATGAATGCGTTGATTCCTATGGCAACTAGCCCGTTGTTTTGTTTTGTTCCGTACAACCCTGACCGGCAATATCAAGTCAAGCTTTCTGCCCAAGAATTCACAGGAAAAAAAAAAACGAAAAAATGTCTGCCCCAAAATAAAACGTATGATCATTTGCAACACGGCACTGTCTTTCTTCTCGCATTTTCACACTTGCTCCCTCTCTCTCCAAAACCCTTTTCTTTTTCTTCAGCTTCTCTCTCTAAAGAGCACAAGATAAAGGGTGAGGTCACTTTATTTCATGAAAGTTTTGGCATTTTTCATATATATACATAGATAGATGGAGGGTAAAAGGAGTGTAAAGATGGAGGATCCGAACCCGTCTTCATCATTTTTGGATCATTATCTGGTGAGTGGTAATCATTCACTCACAGGTTTGGAGGATTACACTGTTGATGGCGAAAATGGGTCATTAGGGTTCATGGAGTTGCTAGGGGTTCAAGATTATGGCCCTTCAGTTCTTGATATGTTACAAGTACTCCCAAATCAGAATCAGACCTCTACGGTTGATCAAGAATCGTCAGAGGTGTTGAATACACCTGCAACACCGAATTTTTCCTCTATTTCTTCAGAATCTAGTGGTGGTGATGGACAAAATGAACAGACTAAAGAAGTTGTAGACGAAGAAGAAGATGAAGAGGAAGAACAGAAGCAGAAGACTAAGAAACAGTAACTCATCTGTCTTTATTTATTATTACGATCTATTTACGGTCAAATCTAAAAGATATGTGGGGTGTTTTGAATATATTTTTCTTTGACCTGTAGAAGTTATTAAAATTATTACTTAATCACAGAAATTACTTATTTGCTATTTTACGCTCACGAGAACAGGTTGAAACCCATTAAAACGAGTCAGAAGAGGCAGAGAGAGCCAAGGTTTGCTTTCATGACAAAGAGCGAAGTTGATCATCTGGAAGATGGCTACAGATGGAGAAAGTACGGCCAAAAAGCTGTAAAAAACAGTCCTTACCCTAGGTAAACTTTAAACTGAGAAATTAAAGCACTAAATTTTAGTCCCACCTCTTTATGTACAATAATAATTATTCATCTGCTAAAGTATCCCAGTACACCAGAACTTCGTTTTATTGTTTATTACGATCAAGTACTTACGTTTAATTTCTCTTCTTTTTTATGGTTTGAATTATTTCAGGAGCTATTATAGGTGCACTAATGCTTCATGTAGTGTGAAGAAAAGAATAGAGCGATCTTTGAGTGATCCAACCATAGTTATGACTACATATGAAGGTCAACACACTCACCCAAGTCCGCTGATGTCTCGAGCAAGCGCTGTTGCTGCACTGACACCGTGCTCGGGATTCTCCACCGGCGCATCTACCGCCACCTCTATGCCGTCGCCGCTGCAAATGAGTTTATCATCCGCTGGCGCTGATCAAGTCTATTGCAACTATTCTACACCACTGAATTTTGGTTTTATGGGTTCTACGAATATTAACCGTGCTGCAATTGTGCACCAGAAGCGCTTTCGCACCCCACCTTCTGCTTTGATAACAGATTATGGGCTTCTTCAAGATATTGTGCCCTCAACTGTGAGAAAGGAAGAGTAAAATAATCACTTTTTTTTTTTCCCTGACTGACTTATCGCTAGACATTGTAGATGAAATGAAAGCCTCCATTATTGGAATGTGATGCTCTTATCGCTGTTTCTTGTTTTACCCTTTTTTGTCCAAAAGAATCAGCATCATATATACATAATTACAAACCCTAATATGACTTCTTTTGGAGTTTTAATTTCTTACATATACCTACTTTGTTCGAAGCTACAATGTTGTCTCTAGTGACGATCATCATAGGCAATGGGCCTTAATTTAGGGTTCTAAATTTTCTGCTTGCATTCTTCATCTCACCATATATAGGCCAATTGTACGAACAATGATTAGACATGCTATGCTCTATGGTTCGTTGGTAAAACTCTTCGAGGATAAAATGAAACAAAGACAACGCTGTTTGAAGATGAACTAAGGGAAGGACAATTTAAATGGTCGAGACATATTTCCACGTAGTTAAAGAGGTTTATAGAATGACGTGATCTCTGAACAACAATTTACAAGGAGGTTACGAAGGCAAAACTAACATGAGTTATGCTACTTGGCTCGGGATTCAATCTCGGGTCAAACCAGTGGCACCCCCCTATTGGAGGGGGTGTCTACCCCGGACCAACCAGCTTTATTGAACTAACATAATATATTTTAGATCTAACTATGAACTAAAATTTATCCGTGACTAGTATAAATACATTGTTCCCTTGGCTTCTTCATGTAATTACTCTCGTTTGTCCTAAGGCTTGTTTGAGCTCCAATTTTTTGTTTTTTAATATAGAATGTGTTTTGAAATAGTAAATTACTGGAGAATGTATGGTTAAAAATGAAAAAAAAAAAGTTTTTGGATTGTGTATAATATTATTTTATTGAAGAATGTGTGATTGAAAAAAAGAGAGAAAAATATATTTTGAAAAAAAAAACATAATCAAATAAGTGCTTAGACTTTGTATTTTGATGTTGGAGGAATGTGCATTTATAACAAGACCATTTTTAGTAGCACACACTATCAACTCTATAGCCTATAGGGTTTCTCACCCGAGGCCTTCTCTTTGTCTGTGAAGTTTGAATAGCCATTTTTGGTACAGAGAGACATGAACATGGTGGGAATTTATTGAGGGTAATAAATGGACAAGCTGCCTATATATGCATAGTGATCATGGAACAGAGAATAATTGACTTTTAACAAATGAATTTTATCACTTTTCATATTCCGAAATTATTGTTCCTTCCATTTCCTCATTTTTTCCGAGTAGCATGCGTTGTATTATAGTGGGAACATATACATTGAATCTTACACGGATTTGTGAGTCATTGAAAACGTGGTAAGTTTAGGAGCACGCATGCGACGGAAAGGAAAAAGAATATGAAACATAGAGTCGGTTCAAGATTCTTACAAAGTTTACAGCCTGCCTTTTTCTTATTTGATTGGCTTAGCATCGAATCAGTTCATGTCTGAATTTACTTTAGATGAAAAAGTACCAACCGTGTATAATTTGATAAAACTTAAATTGAATTACATGCATTCATATAGAAACAAAGTTGGTGCTCGATTCTTGATAAAGTTTACAGACTGCCTGTCCCTATTTCAACGACTTCGACAGTAAAATACTTTATGACACGTAGACCGTATGTTATTATTTAAATTTATCTTTTTTTAAAATTTTCACGTGCAAATTGAATTAATTTTTGAACGAGGTCGATCGTCTGATAACTACAGGACACACTGACTCACGCGTACGTGTAGGAATAAGGTATTTCAAGTGTAAACACACGTTGATGAAGAAATAAGGTAATTCAAGTGATCCATTTGCATAAAGGGAATTGTAGACAGGTAAGAAGCAGGTGTCACCAAATGCGCAGAAGCGTGTTTAAGTGAAACTCTAGTTACACTACGCAATGCAGACTGTTCAACTCAGAAAAATAGGAGAGTTTATTAATGGTTCATAAATGACCAGTCTACTTCTTCATTTCATTATTAATATTTGATGGCTCACTTCCACCTACCACTGCCATTGACTAATTCTTCTGAAACGTTTGATATGTTTTGATGACCGTTATTTATTTTTGTTTTCATTAAATATTTATAAAATAAAATATTTTATACATAAATTTAAAATTTTCTCTTTATTTTTAATTACATATTAACTCTAAAATTACTATTCAAAATTTTATTTTTCTCAAATAATGATGGTCAAATGGGGCTCAATGAAAGGAACAAGAATGGCACAGGAAAGTTCCGTCCATGGAAGAAACAAAAATATCCTAGAAAATCATTTTTTAAACAAAATTAGAACAAAGACTCATAGGCTCGACGTGCCAGGCTTAGCTTATGAAATGGTCCGGGTGTTAAGGGATAAATTCGATATCGAATAAAGATGAAAATATACATCAATATAGAAAGACTTGAGTTACTTTTCTTAATAAGTTTGACTTTTTAAAATAAAATTTCAAGTCTTAATATAATATCATAGTCAATTAAATTTCAATGAGTAATTCAATCATATTAAAAATTTAAAATGAGCACACGAATTTCAAGAATGATTTACTCAAACGAGCCATCTCTTGCGAGAACATGTTAAGGGATACATTCCACATCGAATAAAGATGAAAATATAGATCAACATATAAGAGTTTGAATTACTCTCTTTAATAATGTTGAAATTTTAAGATAGAACTCAAAATTTTAATAGAATGAATTTGTCTACTTATACACCCATCCCCCTCACAATAGGTGTACACTCTTGCACAATATATGAGATTGCACATCTTGCAGCATAGTCACCCTTCAATTTACGTATTAGGGTGTTACGGATTCAGTCATAACCCCTATCAACAAAGGGTGGTTGAGGGACAGTTCAATAATGCGATTCCAAATGCATTCTACAAGAGCATATCGCTACGAAAGTAAACATGCTGGAAGTCAAATATAAGTTTCTCTCACTATATAATCCTGTATGTATATTGTTAAAGACAAATTGCTGTATACTGATAAAATAACTTATATTTGCTCACAATCAAGTTTTATTTTCAAAGATCAAACATCAATTTTCCAGGCATAACCCTATAAATCGATATAAACTTATAAGCCAAAATTGCAGTCGCCTCTGCGTAAATGTCACTTCTGGAACAAACATTTAATCGGCCTCATCCTCTGTATAAAAATATATTGGGTGGAGTAGCAACATTTTTCATCGTGAAGACACCAAAAAGGACAGGCAGAGGATAAATACATAAACAGAGAACTCAAGGTCATAGGCTTGACTTCGAATCAAGACTTGCAAAGTATTTCCATGGCTATTGTTCTTGACCTGCTCTTCTTTTAGTCTGAAAGTCATTACAATATGTGTCCCTCGTACGCAGAAAAAGAAAGAACTGCATGTACAACTGAGATTATTTAATACAATCAAACCTAACCAATATAGCATGTTTGGTATGGTAAACTAGACATTAATGCACGGTGTTAAGGAACAAAGTGAAGCTAAAATTTTGTTCATTGTACTGTATGGATCTATCCAGCAAGGCTTGCCAAACATGCCCAGAGGCAGATAATTGAACTACTAAAACTTGAAACCAAAGAAAAGTTCGCATTCAATAGTCTAATCCAATTACCAAAATCAAAGAAAAAGCAATGGAAAATCAATACCATTTATGCACTTTCTGGTGCAACTACTGGGCTTCTTGTTATCTGCTCATGACATGATTAAGTCCCTGGAAATCCAAAATACATAAAAATCAGGCACTGTCCTGCACTAACCAACTTCCAGACCATTGCTGTCCCACAACTCACATCAGTTGCTTGTAGCATGGCGCCTATGCTTTTAATTAAAATATTTATAATGCAATGAACTGTCACATGATCTAAAGAGAACGAAATCAAACTTAATTTCTTTATACGAGTCACTGTTTAGAAGATAACAGAAAGTAGTCAAATGATGACCAATTATTGCAGATGAGAACTGCTGAGGTATCTGAAAGGATTGCTTGGGCTAAAGCTGCACAATAGTGATACTTGTTGCTGCTCCAGCTTTTATACTTCTCGTTCATAAAGTGCATACTTCTCAGGCTCCTTCCACTGCTTGTCGCATTTTCGAACTCTCGTCAATGATATAAGGTGGTATATATCGAATTGAATTGACCCGTTTTATCAAGTAAGATGGTCTTATTGCTCCTGTCACACTCTATACACTGTGACATCTTGGTATTTGAAGACACAGCATGAGAAGCAGATGAAATGGAGGATCTTGAAATTATCAGGGACTTGAGTCCATTTGCGGATACTTCTAACAAATTAAAAATCTCATTAGCATGATTTACAAGACCAAAGTCAGAAGCACATCCCAATTATGTGTAGAGAAATAGGTTCCTAAGTCACAATCTCCACTTTTATATAGCAAGATACTTCAAGAAAGTAACAAGAGAAGAAATCACTTGCTGCAAAATGGGAAGAAAAAGGTGGAAAAATCATGTTATAAGATTTGACAAAGTTATAAGCTGGAAACAACCCTCTACCTTTTGTGGGCTTGGGAATGGTGGAAAAATCTAAAAAATAAAGGGAGAGCTTAAACAATGGCCAGTATAGCTCCCTTTAAAAACATTTCATTTTTAGGTAACATTATTACCTGAGTTAAGGTCAATTTAACAACATGATTCCACACTGATAATCAATATGATAGAGATTGTGCATTGTTGACAATTATCAGAAATTTGACAAATGCAATCACGACTAGATCTTTTTTAGCAGCAGGAAATGGAAGGGAGCGAGCAAACTTTTAAGGAAAAATTGCGAATTTGAAAAATGCCATCAGGAAGTAAATCGAGAACGTTGATTAGTTTAATTAATTAAAACTGCACCGGCGTGAGAAAATTGTCTCGTGCGTTCCGAAAGAGGCAAGAAATCAGTACAACTGCCGTCAAGGTGGCAACCTATGCAGTCATCTGCAAGTCTTTAAAATTGCACTGATGACTGTGTTCCTAGCGGTTCCGGTGGCGCTCGTGACGGCCTTGACGGTTGCGGCGACGGACGCCGGAGAAGAAATGCCCTCTGTGGTTGCCTGTAATGGTGGAGAAAGTCGTACCAAGACGACGTCGTGTCAAGGCGACGTAGAGGAGTAGTATCGTGTTTGGCTAAGCTTATAGAGTTCTACTTACAACAAACTTGCACCTAAAGTTATTTAGTCTATTACGTTTGGAAAAATTTTACTATAAGATACTCGATGATAAAAAAATTTTTTATAAAAGAATTTAGTTTCTCATCATAAATTAATTGTTAAAAATGTTTACATTAACAAATAAAAAATTGGCATACCCTTACTGTCAAATAAGACTTAATTTTATTTAAATATGTTATATATAATATCATTTTTCACCTTCCTTGAAAGGCTAAATATATATTTTGTTCAATCTATTTCTTTATTTTTCCATGAGTCATATGTTTGTAACAATAGGGATATAATTTTTTGTTCGTGGCAGCAAACTAGCAAGTTCAAATAGGCTCAAACTCCATATCAATATCCTTCTTGGCCTAGCCGATGCCATAACTAAGGTAGTCGAAGTGACGTGCTACCTCCACTGAGGTGCCGTAGAAACCTACCCTCTGCGGCCTAGACAATGTGCTATAACTTACTGTAGAGTGAATTCGAGACAATTAATCTCTCTATTGAGAGAAGGCATCTCTCACTTTACTTCTTTCAAGAGATATTTCGTACAATGACGCGAGTGAAGGCGAAATCTATTGACCACGTTATTCGTGTAGATATCGGTCAACAGTTACAAGATGCTACAATTTAAAATGTAGAAGGAAGAAATTTAATAAACAATATAATGCTATTTATAAGCTTGTAAGTAGTTAATATCAATAAAATGATTCGAAAATTAAAATGACTATTGGGAAATTAATGCCTGCAGAATAACATAATTAAATAAATAATAAACGTGACTCTTATTATCTTCTAAGTTCATGCATGGCCGTAGAATATTAAATTATTGCAATGAGATCTTCTATTTGTACAAGAAATATGCTGCTAGAATTAATACAGAAGACACCTAACAGTTTTTTATTGACAATGACAAAAAAAAAAAATTACAGACCGAACTGATGCTGCTGTTAATTCTGGCAGAACTGCTTATGTACAAGCAGAGAAATTTTATTGCAATTCAACGTACTAAATATGTTATTTTATTTTAATGCTACTCCGACCAGAATTCATAGAGGCACTCTCTTGATCTTCTGCATTCATATCTCTAATTTAACTTCAAGTAGACCGAAAATTTCATCCAAGCCAATTAACGATCACATCCAGTCGAGCTTACTTCACAAGACAAAAATGAATCAATCGTCAGTAACACATTTGGTCGAATTCTGCGGTAACACAATAGAAACAACAGTCACACATAAAGCTTCAGTGGCTGATGATTGGGTGCAAAACATCAGGTCCAAGTCCAATGGCCCAAAGATCATATTCGGATTCGACTGCAAATATAATCCTCATCCAATCGAGTCAATGAGCAACAAAATCGCACTAATACAACTATGTGTTGAGACAAAGTGTCTTATACTCCAACTATCATACATGTACAATATTCCCCAGTCCATTCGGAATTTGTTATCCGACTCTAATACTACTTTCGTTGGAGTTCAAATTCAAGAAAATGCGAGGAAACTAAGGAATGAATATGGGATAAATTTTTGTCGATCCCTTGATTTACGTTCATTGGTGAAGACATGGTTTCCCATAAGCTACAAAGGAAGGCCTAGTTTGAAGGCTTTGGCCTATGGAGTTGCAGGGTTGGGAATGAGAAGAAACAGCAAGAAAATTTGGAGTTCTGACTGGGAATTTAGGGTTCTTGACGAGGATATGGTTCAGTGTGCTTGTGTTGATGCTTATGCATCTTACAGAATTGCTCACGTGTTGTTGAAAGAGATGTAGGCTTTAGATGGATGTTCACAACTCTCTGTTCTTCAAGATATAATGATGTTGTGGAGATTTTTGGTTTTCAAATTTAAGTACTTCGATGGATATTGTTTGGTGCCAACTTATGTTTAAAATATGTTCTTGCTAGATTCTATTTCACTTACTCGTACAAATTAATTTAATGCACATTTCTATGTAGTGTTAGATGGTTTGAAAACTAGAGTATGACCTTAATTGCTGACAGGATGAATTCAAGAGTTCTACTTCAACCAGGAGACTGATTCCGTGAAGTCAAGAATATATACACTACGATTGTGTTCCACATATTGTAATCACTATGATTGTGTTCCAAATATTTAAATTAATGCTTGATTTATGGGCTTATAATAATTTAAACCGCTTCTTGAAAATCGGTCTCAAAGTAAGTTCTTCCAAGTGCCTTATAACGTTTCCCACTTCTTTGTTCAGGTCTTCCGACTGCAAATTTCCTGTTCCAAACTGGTTAATTTTAAGGATAACTTATATTCTACCTTAATTTCTGCAACAATTGGTATCATAAACAATACTCATTGCAGATTCAGCGACCTAAAGAGGGCTTATTCACATTGGTCGTGAAATCATCCAACTAGGAATATAGGTCATTGTAGTAGTCGATTCGAAAGGGATTCGAAAGGGACAAAAGTTCTCGAAGTCTTCGTAATCAGTATTTCTGGCTAGAATATCACAAGTCAAACACTGCAAATTTTCTGTTGCATCTTCCCAAAATTTGTTTCCTTTCCAGGAAGACAAATAAATGTAACGGCGTTGGAAAGTGTAAAGCCAAATGCCTCTTCATATTCCTACAAAATTCACACTCCTGGGCTACCATGAAAAGTTGAAATAACCCCTATATAAATGTGCATAATTGATAAGGAATTTACACCAAAAATGGCTTCAAAGTATCTGGTTTCTTTTTCTGGAGCTGTAATTGAAGCAACAGTCGCCGACAAGGCCGCCATTGTCGATAACTGGGTACTAGAAATCCGATCAATGTACTATGGACAACAAATAATTGTCGGGCTCGACTGTGAATGGAGGCCTAACTCGATCCCATTAGTGAGCAACAAAACTGCCACACTTCAGCTATGTGTTAATGAAAAATGCTTAATCCTTCAACTCTTCTACATGGATTATATTCCTCAGTCCATAAAGAACTTTCTGAGTGATCCCAACAATACTTTTGTGGGAGTCGAGGTGAGAGATGATGTTTTGAAGCTTAATAATGAGTATGGGTTGACCTGCACTACAACTGCTGACATTCAAGCATTGGCTATGGAGCGTTGGCCGATCCTATTCTATAAGAAGCCTGGCCTGAAAAAGCTTGCTGATGTTGTTGTAGAACTTCCTATGGCGAAGCCTATTCATGTTTGTAGAAGTGATTGGGAAGCTAGAGTTCTTAGCATTCAGCAGATTGAGTATGCTTGTATTGATGCATATGCTTCTTATAGAATTGGCCACAAACTTCTCAAGGAAACCTAGTCATGGACAATGTAGTAATCATCTCTATGTTACTTTTGTTATGAATTGATGGGAATTTGGAAGAAATATCTTTTTATGTCCTTGTTTTATGTTAACTTTACATTGAAATCTAAACTTCTCAAGGAAACCTAGCCATGGACAATGTAGTAATCAACTCTATGTTACTTTTGTTGTGGATTGATAGGAATTTGGAAATATCTTTTTATGTCCTTGTTTTATGTTAACTTGATATTGAAATCTAGTCGAATCTTTTTTTAGAGTTAAAGTGTTAATTTCTTTACAAATTAGTACAAAATGACTCATTTAATAGAACTATTGAGAGCTAACATAAGTAGTTGTAGAAATTGCAATTTTGATCAAATTTAAAAGGATGATCTTGTGATTATTGATATCTTAAAGGATTTTTAAAGAAAAAAATGCTATCTTAGAGTATCAGTGCAAGTGGTCACATTTGATAGGTCAATTAGAATATGTGACATTGCACGCAGTTACCGTTTAAATTGGTGTTTGGTGGGATTGAATAACATTTTTTTTTACTAGTTTTTACCCCCAAAAAAATAGGAAAGAAAGAGTCAAACGCGTAAATTTCCACGTCTCTAAAGCAAAAAAGAGTGTTGGACAGGTGGAAAAAGCAGCAGGCCCTATTATGTCACCTTGTGGAATATGGTGGACACGTTGTACAAAGCGGCGCTGTCCGAGCCACATCGGACTATCCGACAAAACTTTTTTAAGTCTATTCGTTTACTTCGATTAAGGAAACTCAAAATTCGGTGTAATTTGAGAATAAAACCTTTCTAGAAACTCTTGATGCCTATCTATACCCATCTCGCCGATGATCTCTCTGCCTTCAGATTCTGAGGTTCTTCTTATTTCCATAATGATATTGGTACGCATCTTGATACTGTAAATAAATCCCTGTTTTCCTTTTTTGTACTTTTTATTTCTCTAGAACGAAGCTCGATAAGAATGCAAAATTTTAAGGTAAAAAGTTAGTTTTTATTAATTCTGATTTCTCAATGCTCTTTCAATTACAGGATTATCGTATTATTTGTTGGAATTTATGAGGGTTTAACGGTTCAAATTTGAGATTTGTGGGTCTATTGTTCTGGTCAATGAAAGGATTTCTTGATCTAAGAAACAAAAGTTGAAACGTTTAGTTTGATTTTAGTGTTGCACTGTTTTATAAATTGATTTGACCTGATATTGATCATCTGCAATATCAAAACGTTGTAGAAATTAAGGAAACCAAAATCGGGAAGATTGGAAAATTTAGCAAGAGAATAATATCGTGTAGGATATGGAATATAATAACTTGAAAGAAAAGGGAATAGTTGTTGATATTGAGAGTGGTGGGACGAGTAGTGAAGATGATACCGGAAGTGATTCTGTATTGGGCAAGAAACAGGCTAAAGAATTGTTGAAGAAGATTGGTAGTAGTTCATTGGGATATAATGGATCGTCTGAGGTTGAGGCTAGCCTTAAATCAAAGGCCGTTTTGGGAGAACCGGGTGAGCAGTCGCATGAAAGTGCAAGGTTATTGATAGAAAAGAGTCCGGGTGGACTACAAAATCAAGATCTTATGCCGGTTGTGGAGAAGAGACATGAAAAAGAGCGGCCAAAGATTGGAAAATCTAAAAAGGCTCCCAAGCCTCCACGGCCTCCTAAAGGTCCAACCTTGGATGCTGTTGATATGAGGCTGGTGAAAGAGATTTCTGTGCTTGCCACAAAGAAGCGTGAAAGAATTGAACGGATGAAAGCATTGAAGAAGATGAAAGCAGCCAAATCGTCATCATCATCACCATCATCTTGCAGCACCATACCGGCCATGATCATCACAATTCTCTTTTGTCTCGTGATAATCTTCCAAGGTATCATCATAAATGCTCTCAAAATTTCTCGATTGTTATTTATCTGCCATATTTTGTGATAAACCTTTAAACAGTTTTCTGCTCTAGGAACTTGTTTGGTTCATAACATTGGATAGGACTAGATAGTAGTATATATAAGATTTTCACTTCCATACTTCTATAAAATACCGTTCAAATAATGTAAAATCCACCTTACCAAATGGGTTCTTGAAGCATCAAAGGCTCTCATCATAAGATGGTTGATAAGTGTTTGATAAAATCATTTTTAGAAAAAATACTGGTTTCAAAGTACTTGCCCGCATTTATGCATTATCATTTCAGCCTCTTTGTTGGAAGAGGCTTTCCCCCTTTCTGAGAAGTTGAAAGTTTCTAAGATCGTACATTTTTTCCCTTTGTAGATTTGATATGTGCTCTGGATATGTAAAGAGGTTGTATCAAATGAAACAGTGTTTGACTAAAAAGGTGAGAAAAGAAAAGAAAAAAAAAAATCTCGAGGAAATTGAAGTCGAGTCCCCTCCATTTGTTCGAGAATTTTTAGTTTGTCTTTCATAATTAACATATTTCATGATTTTTGGGTCTTTCGTTTTGCCTAAGTAATGTTGTAAGATGTGACCATGCTGCATTTCCATAATATTATTTTGCAGATTGATCTTTCATTATGACTTCTTTTCCATCTGAGGTACAGGAGGTCAGAGAAGGATTGAAAATATTCCTTGCTTAAGTTTATGATTACTAGACAGAAATCAAGCCTCTGTGTGTTCTTCTTTGTTTCTGATTTTTTTATTTCCGTTTATTATTGCTTTTGGCTTTTGGTAGTAAGGTTTAAACCTTAACATTTTTTTCAGGACTTGGTTCGAGAAATAGTTCGCCTGTGATATTCCCAGGGGCTCCCGAGCCAGCAATGATGAACAAAGGCTTGATTTCTGTCGAATTTCCCGGTAATGGTTTGTCAAATGATGACAGGGTGCCAAATTCGTATTCTCCCGTGTATGATCTATTTTCTACTACTACAAATATCTAATTATCCCCCCTTTTTTTCTTTCAAATAGTTTGGCTAATTTTGACTTCATGGATGCAGGTCTGCAGAAGAGCTCTCTGGTTTGGAATTCAGATCCCAGGAGTAGATTTAGCTTCACGTCATCATGGCAGTGAGATGTAGATGTAAAGATTTAAGGAACATGGGATTGAACTATTTAAAGTTCATTTGTATAATCTATTAATTTATCAAGATTTTTGCAGACCTTCCCTTAATAAAAATTATTTTTCTTCTAAAGAAGTGTTCATTCAGACATTACCCATGTTCAAGAATTGTTTATAAATATATAGAAATGAGCGATGAAGTGGTTTGTACTCGTGGATCTCTTGAAATGTACGGATAAAAAGTGGTTCGAGTGAATATAAATAGTTCAGAAAAATGAGTCAAAACACAAGCCACGAAGGTTAGTTATCTCTTTAAAGTGTGTTCCAGTTTGGTACCTTAAATTTCTATTCTCCATCGCTATTTATATCTATGGGTAAACAAAAAAAAAACTGTCAAACCCAACACTACTCCAACACTAAATGCTCACTAAATAAATTTGTGTGAATTTTGAAGGGCAAAATTAGTACTATGCAAATTATAAAATTCACACAAATGTCAATTATAAAATATTCAGCAATCAAATTAAATAGACTAGCAAAATGTACTTATTTTTGCTCTAAAGGTAGAAAGAGGCACACTATACTCGATAGTGCTAATAACTTATGGCTGCTGGTGCAGTCACTATCTTGGATTATAAATTCTAAATACAAACATTCTCTCTCAACTATATGAAAACTTCACACGTAAAAAAAAAAACTTTATGCTCACTTATTTCCAGCTAGCTTTTGGTAGAGATCATCAATTTTCACCTGCACAATGAAAATAATTCAACTTGTGTTTGCTTTATGAAGCATTGATTGTATGACTACCAAGACGGAATAGGATAGAGGTGGATTACCTTATAGCGCTTAAGCAAATTGTCTCGTTTCTTCTTCAGTGTTGCAGTGACCAAATCCTTTTCGGTTTCAAGAGGATTAGGTTCCACAATTACGCCTCTTATGTGCTCAAAACGTCTTAGCTGGTTTAAGAAGAAATAACAGATTAATCAGAATATGGTAATGGACAAGTATATATGCTGAAGGAGAATAAGTACTGAGTGGAATCAAATTTATACTCTCAATAACATCAAATTTTCAGGCATTGATACTGGAAACTAGTACATGAGGTATGACCTTGTTTCGTTCTGCTGCCAACTTCAACTGAAGGAGGATATAATCTTGTAGCAGATCAAGGGAGCATAGTTCGAGAAATGAATATTTGTGGCCGTTCTGTTCTGCCCACTTTTTGGTGCTATCTTGATTTGGTACTACTACTGCAACCAGCATCGACTTGAAGCTGTCCCCATAGACCCAAATCTGAAAGGAACCATCACATATATAGTTAGAGATAAGTGAAAAAGATTGCAGGTTGAAATATAATTCCTTTACGAAAAATTAAATTGACAGGAAGGAACTGATGCTCACATCTTCAACAATCGGGGTGATGCCATAAACTTTTTCCAGATATTCTAGTGCAACGTACTCTCCTTGAGATAGTTTAATGAGATTTTTCTTTCTATCAATAATTTTTACAACTCCATTTGGTAATATCTCCCCTATGTCACCTGAGGAAAGGTTCAAGAGAAGTCCACAAAATTTATTCGAAAATAATAATTTTAAGATAAGACTTATTTACGAATTCATAAACATATCTACCTGTGTGAAACCATCCATCCCTTAGGACTTCTCTGGTCAGTTCCGGATTCTTGTAGTATCCTGCAAACGCTGTCCTTCCTTTAATGCATACTTCACCTCGAGGTGGATCTCCTAGTGGATCATACCCCATTTCTGGAACCTCCTCCAGACGGATCTCTGTATATACAAATGCAGAACCAACCGTTCCCATCATGCACATTTCGTCGGGGAAGCCAAGAGTGGCCAATCCACAGCTCTCTGTAAGCCCTGAATCATCAACATTGTGATAGGATATAAGCGTACCCTGTGGAAGGTCAATAACAAGTAACAGCACATAACTGGTTACAGGAAAACATTAAAACTCGTACGGTCCTCTTTCTTAATAAGAAAAATACTTCCTTTTCTGTATCTTGTAGTAGCAACATAAGCTTTCACACTTGTCTGAAGGAGAGAACCAATTAAGGAAATCATGAAACAGAGGAAAGAATTGAACCCCAATGTTTTGTTTGGTAAGGTTGTGCATACCAAACATGCCTTAAATGTAAATTGCTGCCTTGAAATTGATACGCATAAACTTAAGCAAAATTTGAACTCAAAGATCCTAGTCAAGATATGTAGCAATCAATGATATTTATTGAAAGAATTGATTTACACGGGAAAGAGGGGAAGAATGTCATAAAGTATGACAGAACTAAGCCACGTCAGATAATTCCAAATGGTATCTTCTCATTCTTTGCATGTAAAAAGTATATAGTTAATTACCATAGCCTTGTACTACAAAAGCACAGGAGGTAACGCGAAGGAATTCTTCAATCTCACTGCCTAGTGGTGCACCACCAGAAACTATTAGACGGATCCTGCCGCCTAACCTATTTTTGACCTAAAAGAAATTCAATAAAAAAAAAAGATCAGAATTCAAATATTAAATTGGGTTTTTGCTTTTCTGCAAAAATAATTTTTCTAAAAGATAGCAGGATTTTTTTTTCTTGTTTCTTCTTTTTTTTTTTTTTTGCATNAACCTATTTTTGACCTAAAAGAAATTCAATAAAAAAAAAAAGATCAGAATTCAAATATTAAATTGGGTTTTTGCTTTTCTGCAAAAATAATTTTTCTAAAAGATAGCAGGATTTTTTTTTCTTGTTCCTTCTTCTTTTTTTTTTTTTGCTTCTGGTTCATGGTAGGTTCCATTTCATTGAAACAGCCAGTTGCATCAAATATAAGAATCTATCTTGTTATACACAGCAAATAGAGAAGTGCTTAGTATTATTACAGTATCAAAGCCACAAACTACAACATTCTAGCAAACACCATGTTGGAAGTTCAAACTTATAACATGTTTAGCTACTTAATTATTTAAGCATTTAAGTATTTTATTTATTCCAAACATGTTTGCATACATATTTTTTTCTTATAAGTAGACAAACTACTTATTTTGTTAGTAAGATGGGGTTATTTCAAAATAAGTAACTTAGTTCTGACTTTGACTAATTAAAAATATTATTTATTTTAAAACTTATTAAATTATGTAAAAGTAAACTCACAAGCAAATATTTTAAGCTTAGCCGAACATGCACTAACTAGACAAACTTTAGACTAACTAGAGTCAGCCACTTGTGGTCCAATTTCAATTTTAAGTCATAAAGGTTCTAGTTATGTCTTGGCACTGAAGATCAAAGCATATAGATTATGAGGATAGAAACAACCTTCCTGAAAGCCAGAAGATCTGCCAATGGCGATGCATTTTTCTGTTTGTACCCTAACTTCATCCAGTATAGTTTGCTGTATTGTGAGATCAAGAAACAGAGAAGCATCAGCAGATGTTCTCAAGTTGTATAATTCTTCAAAGATTCAAAAGTAAAACTGAAAGTAATCAAGGTATTACTATCTGTAGAGCAAGTCGAAAATTTTTCTCCGCCGTGGATTGAGTTCTTGAAGTGCTATTAAGACTCCTGACAGAAGATGAAATTGATTGTTATCCACCAGCCTTTATTCTAATCAATTTGAATATATGATTAAAGATGGGTAAATTTCTCCTTGCCTTCATGTATCCTCTCAAAAACTCGAGGTACTCCTGCCAAAAATGTTGGTCTCAACTCCATCAAATCATCCCTCAACCCATCTATATCCTTTAACGTATAGCAAGGAACTAAGTCAGAGGATGAGGTCCAACAAAAAGTATTAGATCACTTCAGTTTTTTTTTTTTTTTTTAACATAGCTTTTGTATACATTGTTTGTTTTATATGCTGCTGCCTTTCTGTACTCTCCACAATCATATGAAGATCGAAGGAGACCAGTATTAGAAATTCTGACAACTTACCCCGTGATAGTAGCCAACTGACGCACCCTTGTGGAAGAAATATTCTTCAATCATGCGATCAAGAATGTGAGCAAGGGGTAGAAACGATATATACACATCATTGACTGTCATCTATTAAGAGTTCAAATGAGGGACATTAGAATTGCAAGATGAAGGAAAAAGAAACTTGTTATGAAGAAACACTAGGATCTTAGACAGTTATAACATGAGTACGTCAGAATCATATACATGCCATGAGTCGCACAGAGGTTGCATAACAAATTATGGTGTTTTGAAGTATCAGGCCTCTTTAGACACAATCCATAAAGAAGGAAAGAAAAATTAAATTAGCAGACATGTCAGAAAATCGGAAAGATAATGCAATAAACAGATCTTACCTTGTCTTCAAATTGCTCCATGAAAAGATCGACACCTATTATGCTTGTGGAAATGTTTTCATGTGTCAATATAACACCTTTGGGATCTCCACTAGTGCCACTGGTGTACATAATTGTGCATATGTTAAACGGTTGTGGCGGCACGATATCTGATGGATACTTCCTTCCCTGGCAAATGATATACAGGATTTTGATTGATGGAAAAATTACAAATAATAGAATATTCGAAAAATTGCAAGAAGATTGAATTGTCAGTGCATTATTTACTGTTAAAATGATAGTCGTCTGAAAGATGATTTATGAACCCAAGAATCCTACTATCAGTGAAGTGTAAGTATATTTTAAACTTGCTAACATATTTACGTATGATAATACATACTAAGAACTCGTGAATATAAATATATATCTATATGTAACTTCTATAATCAAGAAAACTGGGCACTGTTTCAGGATGCAGCACTTTCACATTTCTTTTCACTTGCCAGAACGAAGTGAGTGAACTTTGGAGACGATGAAAATATACTATAGATTCCAAGAGGAACACCGTTGTTCTAAAAAGAATGCAAAATTTTCAGTTTTTGGAACTGTTCAATCTTCAGTTTATGAAGGCAGAAGATTCAAAGTGTACCAAACAAACTGAAAAAGTAAAAACTTGAAGTCGAAAAAATTACCATTTCAAGGAAGTCATTCCAAGAGTACGATTTTACACCGATAGAGGCTGCATTATCTTGATCTTCCTCTGTCATTGAAGAGAAGCAAACTAACACTGCAACCACAAGAAGACTCAGTAAAATGCCTTTAAGCTACTGCAATTAATTAAGATTTTTAAACCTACATTTAAGCCGTCGAGCATGAGTGCATTCGGAACTCAAAAGCTGCAAGTTAAAATTTGTTTAATCAGAAAACCATCCAAGAATGTGCTTTGAAACTTATACTGAAAGAATAATGAAGAAAGAAAAAGGAAAATAAGTCTGTGACTCTCACTTCTTTCACTTTTTTATCTTGGATGAAAACAAAATCAACCTCTGCATGATCTATGATGTAATTTACAGCTCCCGCTCCTGCTTCATGAAATATCCACGAGGTTAAATTTTTTGCTTGCAGTAGCAATTTCATGCGTTTGAATTCCATACCGGACATAGCACAGGAGGAAAAAGAGTGAATAAAGATCAATCAAACATTTTTTACATACTGGCAAATTACTCTTGGAGAAAAAACATGATAATTAACTGAAAAAAAAAAGGTTCAAGGTACAAAAGGGCATTCGATGGAATTCGTGTGGTAAAGTGAAACAAGAAAGTTCACCTAGAGTATCATAAAGGGGAACACAAATTAAACTTTGAGCACTGCACGCCTGCAAAATATCAGTAGTACTTTCTCATATAATATTCAGAAAACACAGAAAGAATGAATGAATGATGAAAGACTGGAATTATCAACAAATTTGGGGAACACAGATCATAATATCCAATCTAACCTCCATGGCCACAATCCACTGAGGACAATTCGATCCATAAATTCCAACTCGAGCACCCTAAGAATATAAAATAATTTATATTTCTCACTAAAGCAAGTGTGCAGATATATAACTAAATATGATCGGAAAATATAAGATACTAACTAAAATACAAACATCATAGATGTATGTTCTTACAGGTTCAATCCCATGAGCCCGTAATGCAGAACCAACATGTAAAACTTCTTCATATACTTCCTTGTAGGATTTCCAGAGATAAGGACCCCACTATATATGATAGCACAAAACAAGATAAAATATATCAAAGAGTGATTTCTCTTGGCTCAGATTTTTGTCAACATTCGCAGGATGAGTAGGATGTCATTGTACCTTCCCATTAATAATTTCACGCCATCCTAGCATCCTGTTTCCTGGATACTTCTCAACAGACGCACTGCACATCAAAAATTTTCAGCTATTAATGAACCTAACAGCAGTATCTATAGGCTAATAAATTATTTTTTCTCCTAAGAATCAATAATAGACTAGTTGGGACATCTAATCCTATGCAAAACACAAAAGATAGAAACAAAATGTTGTTTGGAGCCTAATGTGTACACTTGTTCTCCAACTCAAAACTTCATAAATATATTGAGTCACCTTAATAGTCATACTAAATAAAGGACTCTATAAGAGGCCAGCTTTGTGCGTATTAGAGGCATTGATGCCTTGTAATCGTTATCTCTATTCTGGTGAAAACCTGCAACAACAAATTGGGCAAAATGCTTGCAACGGGCATGCTTAGCTTGTTCAGTGAACAGGCCAAGCGCAAACAAAAGTCCAGCATCCACTAGAGATGGTCTTCGATGTATAAAGATATTGGGCTACCCTAACCGTTTAACCTTTTAGGGTGGACTCTAGTCCCTACAAGTGGTATCAAAGTCATGTCCAAGACAGACATGCGGATGTACAAGATGAATCATGAAACGCATGTGGAAGATCCCGAATGAAGACGTGAGTCCAATTTAGTTGCGATGGAGGGACATTCCATGATGGAGCCTCAATGGTACCGCGGGTTTAGTGCTATGGAGATGGCGTAGATCTTGATTATATGTGTACGTGATTTTCTAGTTAAAAGAAGATGGATGGAGAACATCAGAGGGGACTGTGATGAGCCATGATGATGAGGTACTCAGTTCAAGGAGATGTGTAAACAAAAATTCCACGTTAACTAGACATGTGAATGGTCTTCGGCATAATTCTCCTAATTAGTTAACCGTTCGGGACAGAGTCAAAGTCTCTGTACTTTCAACACAAGGAATTAGCATTTATTCCGTAACACAAAACACAAACTTTGTTTCCGATTTCAAAATTATTCAGTAATTTGACAAATTTAATTATTTCAAATTCAATATAAATGGAAATTCTAAGTCACCTGAACATTTCCCAAGCAGTGCCTAAAGCAGGATCAGTGGCTGGAAACGCGTGTTCTGCCAGTAGATTCCTGTAAACAGGACCAATTGATGGCTGTCCATCTCTCCCTTCCTTCCCTTCCTCCACCTTCACTGCAAATTTCTCCATTTTACCTTTCTGCACAAACTCAATTCTCAGTTACTCCGTAAAACAAAATTATGTAGTGAATATTTCAGTGCCCATAAACAAATTTGTCGATAAAGCTGACATTTAAGTAGCAAAGAAGAGCAAGAATTCTTCATACATGACCGATTTCATGAGTGGTCCGCCCCAATAAATGCAGGCAACTAAAATAGTACAATACACACTGGGTTCATAAATACTAATTCGTACTTTCAATTAATTTTTTTCGCTTCTCTCCTTGCCTAACTGTGAATTTCAGGCACAATCACTTTAGCCTTCATACTTTTGACGGTGTTGGTGGGTTGGGTTGGTAAAGAGTCTTAATTTGGTGATGCAACATTGCAGTGCAGTAATGGCGAAAATGTAGACAAATCAAGATTTTAATAAAAACCCATAAAAAAGGATTTATATAAATATAGGAAAAGAAATATAAATATATATATATAGAGAGAGACATAGATATGCTTACACAGGCATAATCACACGTGAGTTAAAAAAAATATTTTATTTTCCTGGAAAGTAGAAACTGCTGTATTTGAGGATGCAGCATAAATTTAAGGTAAGAACCAACGAACCACTCCTAAATTTTTTCCATGCCAACTGGAATATCAAAACCCACCTAACTCATATCATCTACCCAAAAAACAAATATTCCAATCATTAAAAAATTACTTATTTACAATATATATTTAATTCACTTTGTCATCTAAAAGCTTTCGAGAGATGCTATAAGTCCTGGGATTAAATCCTCATTTGGCGCCCCTGGTTTGACCCGGGATTTAATCCTGGACAACCAGCAAAACTCAAAGCTTTTTAACTGGAAAACTTTTCATAAATAGATGGCAGAACACAGTTACACAGACACATTTGGGTAGTTGAATTTGAAATAATGATATCAGATTCTTATCTATTAATAAATGCGCTGCCACTAATTTCTCTAAAAATAATTCAACTTTGTGCGACGTTATTGACTCCAGGCGGAGGAGGGCATTGCCAAAGACTTGGAAGCCATGCAGAGACCGCATTGTTACTGACTAAATTAAAACTAAATAAATAAACATAATATTAAAAAAAAATTAGTGACTAAATGAACTCAAAATTACTGTAAGGATTAATTTAAAATTTCGCATCAACTTCTGTCACCACATAATAGGGTGGTGAACTTCACACCATATGTTTTTTTTATAAATGCACTACCTTTCATTATCACATTTATTTCCTTATTCTTTTTCTTCATCACATTCTTATTTTTAACATTTCATTTATCAAATATTCTTGTCTTTAATTATAATTTTCAGCCAAAAATATTGTTAATGTGCTTTAAAATGAAGATCAAATATTTAATTATATTTTTGCATTATTATCTGTTTTGCCTATTTAGAAATATAATGGGCAAATTAGTTTTTTACTCTATATTAAAGAAAATTGTGGAGAGGACAATTTATATTAATTTGAAAACAAGAACGCGACGAAAAAAGTTTAAAACATAATGTGTAAAGATTATGAATATTTCATGCGATAAAAATGTAATCTTGTGGTGAATATACTTAGCCCACATAATATTGTATATCGTTTTTTATACGAATGTGTTTAGTTTATAATACTTCTGAGTTGAATATTAATATGTGGTTAAAATACAAGAACGGTCCTGAGTCTAACTGCCTTTTAACAATTTCTTTAACTACTTTTCTCTTCTTGACATTTAAAATCCCAACTATTCATTTTCTCAACATATTTCATGTCCATCCATCTTTTAGAGGTTCAACACAAGCTCGTCTATAATTTCGAGTTGACCTTCTTTTTTTCTTTTTTTCGAAGGCTAGGTACTGAGTAGACTCCCATGTCCGAAAACTTGTAAGATGAGTGAGCTTAGATATGTTATACCTCATTAGCTGTCTCATTGATCATGTTCTGAAAAACCTAAAATGTGGCTGCCAAGCTTCGGTCTAGACGAAAAAATACGTTTTCTTATTTTAATATTATTTTAAATTTTTAAAGCAATCTAAAATTATTTAATAATTGGAGAAAAATGAGTAAAAAAAGTGTGCCGACTAGACGCGAAAAAAATAAAAAGAAAAAATGTGATAAAGCTCAAGGCAGGGCACTTTGCCCCGTTTCGCGCTTAGGCACAGCTTTTTATAACAAGATCATTGGTGATTCTTGGCTAAAACTTTGAAACCTTGACTTATCGGCTCTTATTAGCAAATAGAAAAATGTTAACATTACAACAGTACAAATAACATCACCTTAAAACATCATCTTTTCATTTGCTAATGAGTGTCAAAAATTAAATAGGAAACAGCCTAGCTATCTACTCTTAATTAGCCCAAATTATTGTTTATAAAAAAAGAAGAAAAGATCGACATGGACCACTAAACAATCTAATTAAATCAGTCATTAATTCGTAGGTTTACTTATCTTCCAAAAAGAACTTGTGTGTGACAACTTGTGGTATAGGACACGACGAAGCTAGTTAAGAACTACAAAAGCAACCACTCTATGCTCTAATTATGATAAAGTACTCGTAACTAACAAATTTTACGAAATATTCCTTCAAAAAACTATATTTATTCTTAATGAAACTGATATTTTGCTCCCAATGATCAAAATAAAAACTTCCTTACATTTCAAAGAACTATACGTTCTACCAGCAGTGAAGTTTTTATCCAGTCCATCGAGACATGAGATCAGATTTGTTATTTTAAAAGTACCATGTAAATAAATGTCCCATGTGAGCTAGATATAAAGATGGTCTCTTTAGTATTTAAAAATATAAGCTACTTCACCTAATAAAAACCTTTTGAGATGAAAACGTACCACCACCAAGCTCTCGTCTAGGTTTCACCTTAGATACATAATGCCGTTTTTGGGGGTCCCATTGCCTTGTTAAATAGACATACTGTGAGCCTTCGGACCATGCTGTTCTCAACTTTAACTTGGATTTATACTGATCACTGAAAATAAGGCAGCAGAAAGTTATTGGCTACTAATGTACACTGCGCTAGGAAAGGGAGAGAGCAGCTGGACACGTTATGGCATGCAGACAAAACTAGCTTTATAAGTTTGAGAACAAAATATTCATAAATAATTATAACAGCAAAGGAATCAGGTCTTCGAAGCTATTGGAGTTTTAAACGATACAAGCTAACCACATTTACACCGTCTTTACTTACCAAATACCTACAAGATATACACCAAACACGAGATTACCATTACTGGCTAACATTCATGTCTTCCTTCCACAAATATTATCACAGCGAGACTCAAAATCAAGAATACAATTTTCTGCTCCTTGTAACAAAAGGGATGTGTTCAGAATCACGCGTTTACAAAGGCGTGCCAGCTAAGCCTTCAAAATCACACTTGACATTATTGATGCTCTCTTTTATTTCCAGCAGTTTGGACTGCAAAGAAGCAACTTCACGATTCTTCGTCTCTTTAGTTGATCCGGCAACTGAAAGCTTTTCTTGCAAGTTCCTTATCTGTTTGTTGATTTCACCAATCTCTTCGTCCACCTTATTTATCTCAAGATTGTGCTCAACAATTTGGTCGTTAATTTCCTCTAACTGGCCCATAAGCTTTTCCTGCCTTTCTTTCACTGATCCCAAGCCAATAATGCGGTCGCGAACTGCCAGAACATCAAATCCGTGCCTTTCCAAGTCCACAAGCGTCTCCAAAATGTCATCCGTAATGCTTTTAGGATCATTAAATTGCAACCTCGAAGCTTTATCAACCACACTCGAAAAGGTCACCATATAACCTACAGCTAAACCTTCACGAGAACTCTCTTTAAAAGATTCCAAAGGTTGGAAATGTGGGTTTTGCGGCATTCTTCGGAAAACTTCCATGGATTCAATTGTTTTCCAAATCATTGTGTTCTTCTCGAAGGGCAACATTTGCTGCTCACTTGGCACAATTTTATTTTGCTTCTTGCCAGTTTCAATACATTGCTCAGCAGTCCTTGTGGGGATAACTTCTGCATAAAATTAATGTTACTAGGTAATCCAGATATATAAAAGTGGGTTCACCAAGAAAATGTGTAATAGTATTATACCCGAGCCATCAAAAGCAGTTGGAGCTGGAGCCCGTGTTCCTTCGATCCACTTACAAAGAGGTTCATCGTCCAATTTATTGCCGGGTAATTCAACAATGACTTTCTTGGCCTCCTTGACTATGACATTTGAACCCATGGTTTTCTCACGGGATGCATCTAGAGAAACAATAGAAGGATGGAAAGGATGACATCAGCAGATATAATATTAACAAGTTATAAACGAAAAGCATCAATAAGCTCTAGCCTATATACTTCTACAATTTGACAATCTCTACGATCACCACATCCCAAAAAATTACAAATAAAAATAGAGGTTAAAAAGTATTATAGTGCTTCCAAACCAATTACCAATATCTTGAAGAAAGAAACCTTCAGTAGTAGAACTGCTTACCTTGAAATTCAGATGCAACCATTTGATCTGCAGAACATCTTTTTCCTCTCTTTGATGAATTCTTCTTATTTGGATTGATTAATGTTCCAGAAACTTTCTCACCTGGGACTTCTGCGAAGGCTGTTTTCATCATATTGACAGACCTATTTTTTTGCTTTAGCGGACCATTGAAGAGATTCTCATGATCCTTGCATGTTGTGCTTTCCTGATTACCCACCGAGCCCTTCATCCCTGACATCTCAAGGTCACTACTTGTGTGAGAAACAACTTCATTTGCTGTACAATCTTTTGGGACCATTTCATCTTCGAAAACATCTTTTTGCGTAGTGCCTAAATTTCAAGAGTTTTTCAATCAGCAAATCTAGAAAGTGGTTATTAACATTAAGGAAAAAAGAATTCACTGATCAAGGAAGGATAAAAGGAAGAAACAGGAAGACCGAAAAAAATAAATTTGCATGGACCTGTTACCAGAGTTTGGAGGCTGCTGATCAATACCCTTCGAGGCCTTCCCCTCTTTCTCTTCTGAAAGTTCACTTCAGTACCTGATTGTTTACTCTCCTAAAGATAGCACAACAGTAATGAAACAAGCAGCAAGAGCATTTAATTAAACAGAAGATCTCTAAGAGATAAGGGCATGAAATAATGAGGTTCAAGAAGGTCGTCAAAATAACTCAATTGTCTAAAAAATTTTGATTGAGGCTCGCCTCAGAGTGGGGTGACCAAACACGTAGGAAATCACAGCTTGAGAGGCAGTTTTGGAGACGCGCCTCATTTGAGTGAGGCATGCGCTCCTTAATTCTCCATACTTGTTTTGGCCCATATCATTAAAAATTTAGATTGAACCACTTTATGAATGGCCTTACTACTCCAACTAGTTATTAACTGCATTCGAAAATAGCAATTACCATAACATAAGAAATTGTGTCTCTCATATACCCACTTTGAGAATAGTCCACCAAAGGCATCAACTAAAGCAATAGTTTCTTTTTTGTTACTTTACATATTTTTCATTTGTTTATTTAAATTGCCCTATTATGAATATTAAAAAAAATTAATGATAAATTATGCGCTTATTTTGCATTTACTAATTTTTTACATTGTTCTGGTTCAACTCCAAGGAAAAAGGCCCTAGAACCCGATTACGTACTGATTAATAGTAATCTCAATAAGAGCATCTCCAATAGACTCTTTATTTATAAAGAGCATCTTTAATTTTAGAGAGTCAAAATTTTTATGCACTCCAATAATGCTCTCTATTTTGAATCTTCATTTTACTTTTCTCAAGAAACATTTATTGATTTCTCCTCATATTTTATTTAACATAATTTTTCATATGTCAATTAGTTCCATGAGATTTCACGATTTCATGTTATTTGGCTTTGCAAACCAGTCCTTAAATACCTATTTACAGAGAAAGACTCTTCATCAAGATTCAAAACCATATATAAAAGTGCCAGTCCAATCCTTATATTCACCTTTGTAGTCTGTATAGCTGAATCATTTGATAGCTGCTCCTGGACACTCACAAGCTCCAAAGATTCCCTACCATGGAACTCCAAAGCCCTCTTACCTCTTAAACTCCCTGTCCTATGTCTTGAGCTCCCCAATTCAGTACATGCCAAACCTAAGATGATCCCTAAATCGGTTTCCCCATCCACATTCTCCTCTTGAACATCTGCAGCATTTTCAACTAAATTGGGCTCATTGCTTGCTAATAAATTTTCCAGTTACAATAACTTGAATTAATAAAAAATTAAAACAAATAAAGAAAACAAGAATCCAACTAAATACCTTCTACAAGTTCTGGATTTCCAACTTGTGGTGTTTGTGCTCTTCCTCTTTTCTTCATAGAACTGGATGTAGGCTTCTTTTGTTTTCCTTGTTTTCTCCGCTGCGCGATGTAGAAGTAACAGTTTTCAGCATAGATGCCAGTTAACGCGATTAATATAGCGCAAACAACACAGTTATAGGCATTAATTTTCAATTAGTGCTTGGTTGGGAAAGCTTAAAAGGTTAATAAAAGTTTGAGGTCAAAGGCGACAATTAATTTTAACCCAAATTCATAGGACCCACAAGTTTTATCAACTTCTATCAAAATCTGCTAAAACTTTTATCAAAAGTTTTGTCAAACAAACCTTAGGCTTGTTTTATCTTCACTTAAGGTTATGTAAGGGTTGGAGTTTTTAGCTGACCAATATTTAGAACCTATTTTAGTAACTTCAAAAACTTCCTTAATGTGTTCAGTTATGGTCACAATTCATACAATCCAACTAAAAACACTCAACTCTATTCAACTAGAAGAGAGAGCCAGTGGCTATATATAACTGATCAGAATAAAGAGTGCATCCATTGGGACATTAACAGTCACGTGTAAATTTCAAATAGTTTCACTGGCTTGAAGTAGCAGAAGACCAGTTTATTTCTACTGAGTTACAGAAGCATTTTGTGTATTCATACGTGCTCATGGATTCACATCATGTATCAACCATGGTAAATATGACGGTCATTTTACAAATCTCTCCAGATTAGTACTTCCTCAATAATTTCCCACCATTCGACTAAGGTAGTATCAATAAATTTCCTATAATAAACAGTAGGGACTAAAACCATAGCTACCAGTCAGTGGCTTGAATTTGCAGTTCTTATATCATCTTCAGGTATTTCACAATATGATGAAGAATTTTTATGGTGTGACTTACAATTCTCCTCCCCCAGTAAGGATTATTAGAGGAAAAATCCTGAGGCACAGGCGGTTTGACAGAGCTGGTCATGGTATTTCCAGAGATAGGGCTTACAGAACCATCCTGCACATATTTACTTGACGTTTCAAGTATAGTTTGTTGATGCGGTTTAAGAGATGGGACCACTGCTTTTCCTTCCTTGACCTTCTTCAGAGGCTGTGAAAGTGTATCAAGAGAATCAAAAGGTGAAAGATGCCTGTTCTCCGTCAATTGATTAGTCAAAGGAGAAGGTTTCTGATTGTGAGGAGTTGATTGCTCCATTCGAGTCTCCATTTTCTCTTTAGAGTTGTTCTTTCCATTGCCTGAGCTCCTTACTGGTTTAGCCACTGCAGTGCCATTGGTGCAAATATGACTTCCCTGCTTTCCATCTCCTGAAGATGGGATTAAGACATCCTGGAAGAAATGCCAAAGACATTAGGGTAAAAAACCCAATTCAATTTAGCACTGGAGAGACACAAAATTTCTGGCAATAATTTATATAATAATAAGTAATATTTAGGCATACCATTATGAAGCCATAGGTGCAGGTACAATAAATTGGTTTTAGATATTTGAAAATAATATATACAGATAATTGGTGCAAAGGGGAAAAAAACTGAAATATTATCTTGAAATAACAGATAATAAAGGTATGAGTACGGTATTCAATCGTAAGTAACAATAAAAGATGGTTTACATGACAAGAACAAATCCTTCAGATTGCACGGAGTACTTTGCCGAAATATATTTGCAAATTAAATAAAATCTTGTGGCTAAGGGACAAATTCAACATGATGCTTGCAGTTCCAATGCTTGGATTCTTCGAAATGGTCGGAGTATCCGTGTCGAATAAGACATGTATATGAATATGGAATATGTGTCGGATCTTCCAAGTTTCAACTGGATACTTCGTCGTTTTTGTTTCTTCTTCTTTCTACTTCTTTCTTTTTTCTTTTCTTTTCCTTTTCTTTCCCTTTTCTTCTTTCCCTTTTTGCTCTCTATAAACCTAGCGTCGCCGCCTAGAGTGTGGAGAAAGGTGGCGGCGCTAGGTTTTCCCTTCTTTTTTCTTTCCATTTTATTCATTTTTTTTCCCTTCTCTCTCTCTCTGCACCGGTGGTTTAGAATTTTGTTTATATGAAATGAAAATGGATTCCATATAATATTACTTAGTGCTCCGCTAAGTCTAAATTGCAATCAAGTCCCCAATTTTCTATTTTATATAACATTTAGTAATTCCCATAATTAAAAACTAAACCCCAAAATTTTATTTTCTTCGTCTTAACCCTTTATTCCATACACGTTTCCTTCTTTGTGAATAATTGATTTTGGACTATTCAAAATGACATTTTGGATTAGTAAAAAAACTGAAGTTTGAAAGATGTACCCATATACCCGTGTCCGAAATCTGGACTCTTTTTAGCCATGTCCATGTATCATATATTTTTAAAAATAAAAAATCCGACACTTAGATACGTACCCGTACTTGAGTCCGAGCATCATAGCTTGCAAGCAAAAAGTTCGACTGGTTAGGTAGGTTTCAATGTAGTCACTAAATATTTTTTTGTTCTACATTAATTATCCAACTTTAAGACATGTTTCATGTTAGCCACTGAGCTTTAATCATTCCACATTGGTCACCCGACTATAAAACTTGTTTCATGCGATATTAGTCTCCTTGCAACATAGAAATTGTCTACCAGAATTAGCATCAAGTCAAGAAGCTTTCAAATGAATCTCCTCTATAATATGGAAAATGCATGGTTGTCAAATTTAACATTATTACTGAAAATGAAAACAAATGTGGTGATCAATGTGAAGCAGAACTTGAAGTTCAGTGACTCGTTTTGAACAAAATATAGTTTAGTAATAAGCATGAATCAAAATAAAAGTTGAATGGCTCATTTGTAACTTTTTTAATGTTGAGTGACCAAATTGAAACCGACATATCAGTTCAGTTACTGACTTAAATTTTTTACCCCATGGCATGGTGGTAAAGAAAACCATACCATGAATCGAGATAGATTAATCCTCAATTTTCTCTCCCTTCTACTGGTTTGAGATTGAATTTATCCATGGATTGAATATAATCAAACGACAGCAAACAAATTTAATTCAATCTAATGTCGTGAAAGAAAAAAGGAATGTAATTGAATCATTTTCGGTAAACCATTCAGGTCAGTGCTCAAATCAGGAGTACTATTTGCATAGTACCACATGTACAGCACATACAAGTAAGGTCCTTCTGCCTCCTTCCTATCACAAAAGTATTAGTAACTAGATCGTACAAGAACATGTAACTCGTTTAAAACTACATGCAGATAATGACAGCTAGAAACCCCAAATCATTTTATGAACATAGTTGTTTTAGATAGAGAATATAAAAGGTGGCCAAAGGATAATGCTGATCACCATAAACAAAACAGAATAGGAATCTGCTGAGTAAAAAGCCATAAAAGCTAGAGCAAACCTTGGAAGAAGTGATCCACTTGCCATCTTTCCATTCCATGTGTGGTCTTATTTCTGACAGATGGAATTTCCTATTCTTACTCGTCTCCTTGAAGAAGACAAGGTACCTACTATCCTCAAGCTCTTTAGTAATTACTCCACTCCACCAGCCATTATCAAAAGATGCATCAATTTTTTCCAGTAGATCAAATTTTTTACTCTTAAGAAGTGGTGGACAAGGTCTGACATGTAGCGGATCAATGGTTACTTTCAGAAGGCAAGCCTCATCACCAACTATTGGGCTCCGGTACCCCACTAGGAAAGATCCATTTCTTAATATGTCCAATATAGTTGCCGGGAACCAAGCATCTCGACAATCTTCTGCATCAAATGAGACCTCTACTTGTCTCCCCACTTCAAACATCAAAGCTGCTGTGCTCTTCCGAATATTTCAAAAGAACAAAGAAAAAAAAAATATCATGAATAGAAAGTTAAAAAGTGATATCATCTTGTAACATTTAATGATCAACAGAGTTCAGCAATTCTTAAAATTAGAACAAGTAATAATCCTCATTTACAAGAATGTCACGCTGAAAAATTAACCATCACACTAACAGCTGACAGCACCTTTTCAACAGGTTCCACTGAGATATGAATATAATTGAACAGCTTCATCATGTGCTAAAGAACATCTAACTTCAAAAATTGTATAACTTACCAGGAAAATACAAGAGTAAAGGTTTTTACCTCCCAAATGTAACTATTAGTAAGATTGAAATTACACTATCATGGTAAACAAAGTAATAGTTATACTTTCAAAAACATTTATGCAAGCATGACTCACCAAAAACATAAACCCATAATAATAATAATAATAATAATAATAATAATAATAATAATAATACAGAGAGAGAGAGAGAGAGAGACTTTTTCCAATATGAAATCCTAGCAATTTAGGAATATGAATATAGTAACATAAAAATTCACAATAGATCGAACTCACAAAAAAGGATTCTACACTTCTGTGGATATGATAATTCCTAAATGCAAACCAAAATATCAACTTATCAGCAGTATGCTTGTAATTGGCCACCTTCAACCAAGAAAACTCAAATATAAAAAGTAATAGAGCCTCATAAACCATAAAAACATTAAATAGACCGAAATGCAGAACATAAAAAGAAGAAAAGAACGTGAAAACAATATTTCAGAAAAATAAAACGAAAATGTTACACATTATAACCCCAAAAAACCCTGGGTTCTTTACCAGCTGAACGGGTCGGACCCACAGACCGCCGACCCAATCCCAGTGGACACGCAGGTCTGAAACGGCAAATTGGAACTCGTCTGAAGGGTTTTGAAAAGTGACTACAAACTTCGAACCTCCGTCAATTATTTTCCTAACAACACCTGTCCACCACACATCCCGTGGAAAGCATCAACGACGTCGTTTACTTCAAACCCCTGAACAATCTCTTCTTGTGGTAGCGCTGGCCTCACAAACGCCACATTTACGTACTCCCTCAGAAGCTCCGACCCATTTTCATCCGCCAACAGGTCGTTGTACTCCACGTAAACTTTGTCGTACCTTTTAGGGTTTAATTTTTTTTTTCTTGAATTTTGAAGGGGGATTAACTATAGTCGCTAAGAAATAAACGTCTACACAACCTTCCTCATCGGATTTTACCTCGATCAGAGAACCCTTTGGAATGAGCGAATTTTGCCGCCTCTTTAGTTTCTTTCACAGTGAATTGTTTACAGCACTGCCCATTTTTTGGCGCTATTCTGGTTGTGGGGATTCTGCTAAGCCTCTCGGCCCCCGTCCAAAGTTCGAGCCCCAGGGTTTTTTTTTTTTTTTTCCAATTTTCCTTTTATTTTTAATATTTTTCTCTAATTTAAGTTTTTTTTAAATGAGTATTTGGTGAGGATTAAATTAGATTTTAACTGAATTACGATAAAAAATTTTGAAATGTGTGATTGAAAAAATGTGAGACTTTTAATATTGCTTAAATTAAAATTAGATTTTAATTCGATCCAAACATGTCATTATTCCTTCTTCGGTGATTTGTTCGAGACCATTACTTTGTGGGCTTGGGGACCATGCAAGCTGTGGCCTTGCTTGTTTGGTAAAGAAAGCACGACTTGAATTTTGGGGTAATGAATATTTTTTGGTGTAAAAGGAAGTATGAATATTAAAAGATATAAAATTTTATTATCGTTTTAATTACTTAATTTTGTTACATAGGTATGCACATAATTAACAAATTAAGAATACCAACTCGTCTTCTGCTTTCCTAAAACAGGAGAGTAAAGAAATTGAAGGATGATGCTAATAGTCAACCCGATAATTATGGTTGTGACAATATTAACAATTCCGCATTTTATCTTGAATTTTTCTCAAAATGAGTGAAAATAAATGTGCACTTTGATCAAAAAAAGAGGGAAAAACATAGAGGAACCGACACTAATATCGAGCACCATAATTATAATCTCCACGAAGTTTCAATTCATAATCATGACAGCTTCAAGAGTATTGCGCTCATCTTGAACTATCCTCAAAAAGGTGCGAGTGAAAGAAATGGAGGGAGGTGATACTAATAGACGACGTGATAATCACAATCTCGGTAAAACTTTTATCACGTTCGTGACAACTTTTTAACTCATGTTTAACTTCCATTATTCCACATTATAATTAGATGAATTGTAATTTTTTGGATAATGTGTGATTAAAAAGAATGATTTTTTTTTACTTTACGTATAATATTATTTTGATGAAGAGTGTGTGATTTATAAGAAGAGAGAGAAAAATGAATTATAATTTAATCAAGAATAATATGGTCAAACGACCGTTTAAGAGAATCGCACCCATCTTGCACTTTCCTAGAGAATGAGGGAAAATAAATGAAAGGAAATGATGGCACTAATAACCAACATGATAATCATAATCTCCATTCCAATCGCGCTATATATGAACAAAAAATAATAAATTAGAGCATCGTAATAAATGCAAACTTCAAGAATTTTTAAGTTAAATTTAAAATCCTCACTGCGAAACCATGTACCCTTTCTACCCAAATAAAAAGATCATCACAAAAATACAGGAGAAGAAAATTTGAATTACTCAAACCAATCACCTATTAAAAAGAGAATTGGGCAGAATTTAAAGTTCAAAATGGTAATGTAAATAGGGCTTTGCTATGGGTACCCAGGCGTTTAAACGCCCGGTTACCCACCCCTTTTGGCATGGGCACCCTCTACCTTGTGAGGGGAGGGTAATTGGACGTGTAAATGCCCGAGTACCTTTAGCATTTTCCATGTAAACATTATCTATTTGATTTACTATGTAAATTTAACTAATCGATATTCTATTTTTCCAAATAAACATTGTAAACCATGAACTCTACTGCAACTCATTTAATATTTGAACACACTCTTTCCATCGTAGGATATATTTTAAAGAAAAACACTACATCGATATCAAAAATCTCTAAACACCTACCATGCTCTATAAAATTAAAGTACGAAAATTAATAAATATTCCTTCCTCTACTTTTTACTCTTATATTCTTTTAAGATTTTACATTACTAGTTTTCTGCAGGTGCGTTGCACGTGCAATTATTTACAGAGATATGTGTCGCAATGCACGCGCACCAACGCACCTGCAATTATTTACAGAGATATGTGTTGCAATGCACGCGCACATGATGAGCTTGATCGTTTAAAATTATTGACGAATAATTTGATTATTAAACTAAGTAGACCCATAAGATTTCATGATTTCATGTTAGTTTGCTTGCAAACCAATCCTTAAATACTTATTTACAGAGAGCCTCCTCATCAAAACTTAAAAACCATATATAAACAATTGTCAGTCCAATCTTTATATTCACCTTTATAGTATGTATAGCCGTATCATTTGATAGCTGCTGCACTCACAAGCTTCAAAGATTTCGTACTATAGGACTTCCCCCTCTTCCCCCTCTTACCTCTTAAACCCCTGTCTTATGTCTCCAGCTCCCCAATTCAGCACATGCCAAACCTAAGACGATCTCTGAACCAGTTTCCCCATTCACCCTCTCTTCTTGAACATCTTCAGCATTTTCCAATAAATTTAGCTTATTGTCTGCTAATAAATTTTTCGGTTACAGTAGCACTTGAATAATTAAACAAATAAGAAAACAAGAATCTGACAAAATAACTTCTACAACAGGTTCTGGGATTCCAACTCGTGGTGTTTGTGTTCTTCCTCTTTTCTTCATAGGAACTGGATGCAGGGTTCTTTTATTTTCTTTGCTGCACAGTATAAGAGTAACATTTTCAGCATAAATATTTGTTGATACGATAAATATAGCATGATCAATGCGAGTATATGCCTTAAATTTTCACTCGGGCTTGTTTCGTCTTCTATTAAGGTTATGATCGACTTGGAATT
>CAIGRN010032962.1:0-32637 GCA_903798345.1 Fraxinus anomala
TGTGAGAAATTTAGTCCCGTGACAACCAGCACCAGCATCGGCAATGATAACCTGGATATTACGTTTCCGAGTAGACACGGAGCATAGGAAAACATCATTTCCGGAGTTCGGTGTGCTGAAATTATTCTTACCTGCATAACAAAGTTTGCTGAAGTTTAATATGCTACCATGCTACAAACAAATATCTACATGATGCCAAAAAATTAATAAAAAATGTGTAGTGTATGAAGATATCTACATGGTTTTTTTATAACTTAATATTTGATATCACAATGAAGAATGTCTTGTTGAAATTTTTCATGAATCTTAAACTTTATAAACTTGCCAAGATGATCTTCATGTCAAATCACCAAAAAACTTAATTAACGCGGAACATACCTTGATCCATTGATTTGTATCTTGAATGATAAATCTTGATCTTTAAATCTTCAATTTAATTGCTCTTAACCTTCTTCTTGATTCTTGATTATGAGTTTATGGATCTTCCTCTTCAATATGTTTTCTCTTGTATTATTGTGTTGATGAGATGGCACAAAGAATGAGAATTTCACATATGAATTGGGAATCATAACCATATATATAGTTTCCATATGTATTCGGCCCATCGTCAAATACAAACCCTAATGGATCCGATCTCTACATATATAGTCCGGTCCATACTTTATTTAGATGTCCAAAGTCCAATTACTTAATTTTTTATTAGATCACTTTAATTTTAGACTTAACTTTAAGATAGTTTTTATACACAATAAATTAAATACGACGACCCACATGGCAAATTTAATAATTTCCCAACATGTCTTGCTCCGTCGTTGATGGAGCACATTTACATCTTCCGGAGAAGTTAGTGCTAGCTGGCCTTATTGCTCAATGAATTGTCTTATGGTCGCATTACCATCAGCAAATTGCTTTTTATTGGCAACCATATCAGTCGTGGTTCGAGTTAACCTAGCCAGCTTTCTTGACTTCTAGCCTCTCGTTTCTGGTTGTTTCCTTCTGAAACAGCAGGACCTTCATTTTCGCTCCTTGAATTTTCATCTCCATTAGATCCGCTTCCACTCATCCTTCTTGATTTTTTATGTTCTTCATGTGTGTTCTTCTCGTGGATTTTGTAAGTATTCCCACATACGGCGCCAAAATGTTGTTCCCAAAAAATGGAAATTGGTTTTTAATAGCCAACTGTAGAGTTCCCTGCCATAATTTTGTTAGGTTTTTCCACTTTTTGGGGATTTTTGTGTTTCTTTGACGAGTTCTTTGTAGAAAAAAAGAAAGAAGTTTCCGACATTATTTTGATCGGAAAAGACACTTCAATTGGAGAAGGCTAAGGTTACCAAGAGTGTCGACTAAGTTTTGTCTTGATTCGAGACATTTTTTAGATGGTGACTTTCAATCTTTAGATTTCTCACTTTTTTATTTTTCAATCCTTTATTAGTTGTGTATATGACCCTATATATGGACAATTTTTATAGACTGGTGTTATTTTTATAATTTGACATTATCTAATGATTACTAAGTCGAAGTTTCAACAGTCTTGTTGAGCTTTGTGCTCTATTAACATTTGTCATGCAACTCGTTATGTGCATACTCGATTGTCTTGTAATGATGTTCATATTGATTTAATTGTGTCAATGTTCACACTTCAATAAAGTTTATATTCGAGATTGATATACAACCTTTAATTCTGATTTTTGGATGAGGTTTCGTTTATCTATTATTCAAGTTATCGAGGGTCTACAATCCTTTAATAAGGAGAGCTTCGGTGGTCGGGGTGCATTTTTGGCTTGTCACGTTTCAGTGGTCGATTTATAAATAATTAAATATTTGTTTTGTGACACGTAGGCATGCAACAGAGTCCTGTGGCTGACGTGGAGTCCATGTGGACTATAATTATTTTAACATGTAACGGTTTGTACACCTGCAATCTTTTCATGAAGTTTCAAAAGGAATTTCATGGCAATGGACTTGCTAGGAAATACCAAAAATTGTGATCTATTTCCACGTTGTTAGGAAATACCTAAAACTGTGGTCTATTTCATGCGTAAAGAAAATTCCCTGGCTTTTCAGCACCATTTATTTGAAGCTTAAGATCTACATTTCATATGCAGCATAATTTTTTTAAAAATCGAAGTGACGATCATATGATTTCATCAACTTTCTGAACAATTTCGTTGTTGTCTTGGCTAACAAGTAACAATAAACAAAGCAATAAACAGAATATACACATGGCATATAGTGATAACAATGAAGAAAGAGTTTCAAAAAAAATTCAAAATTCTTACAAGCATGCCTTGATCTCTTTCTACTGGAAGGAAAATTTTCACTTCCTTGTGAATATGGACTGCATAAGGTTCATTCACTATCTCAAGTTTTTCAAAAAGAGTTCATTCACTACTTCAAGTTCTCTGCTCTTCACAGACCATCCGGTCAAGATGCAACCAAGCCTCTTCCATCATTTGGGAAAGAGCTATTGCCATTGTCTTATGATAGTTTTCGGTAATACATCCAACAGAACAGAGCAAGTATATCTACTGTGGTCATAAGTCACAACCTCACATCTCATTCAAAAGTCCAATGAAGAAATAGAATTTCCACATTGGCACAATCTATCTATAAAGAATGGTGCAAGTGACAAGGAGCTAATCCTGTTTCAAACAGAAGAGAACTTCCTGTTTCCATCTTGCCCCAGCAGCAATGGAAAATGATCAAGATTGCTACAAAGGTCGACTCATCAAGTTCGATTTCTTTTTGATCATCTCATTCTCCGAACTCCTCACCATGGATTAAGCAATCCGAAGCAGATAACAACATTAAGGAGGGCTTTCTAACAGTAAGCACAAATCATAAATGCTGTTCTATGTCGATCCTGCCTAGCTCTGTAGCTCATAATCTGCTTACTAATTATGTAAACAAAAGGTATGAGTTCTTGTTTAAGCTTGTGTTTTAAATACATGAGCAATACTTAAATTTAAACAAGTTAAACACAGAACAATTAATGGCTCAGATCATTGCAGACCGCTATTTGAAATCACTGCTTTTCTCACACATATATCTAGTCAAAAGCCCTGCTAAAATGCGAGAGACTTGCTGTTGTGCAAATTCTGTTTCTTTTCTTCGTCTTTCCCATGTACTTTTTGCTTCTGCCTCATATTCATAATTATTAATTTTCAAAAACATAAAATTACTTATAGATAAGAATGCTTGTTGAAAGCTAAAAATTACTATGGTAATTACTCTTTGAGTAGAACATAATTCACAATATCACTGCTAAAATTTTGCAACCTTGTCAATGACATTCCTCAAAAGATAGATATAAAAGAAAAGAATTACAAATTCTGGCTTTTCATCGCTGTTTATTTTGAAATTTGATTTACATGCTTCAATCCATTCAACCATCACTCCAAATCTAGAAAACATATGGAACCAAAGCCTTGACATTCGTAGGGAAATTTTCAAACTTGGAAAGATACCATTTTCTGGTGGCATAACTCCTTGCAGCTAAATATAAAGCCACACCGAGAGCAGTTGAATATGAAAATGGTGTTTGGGAGATTAAGGAAATTCCTAGAAAAATAATTGTTTCAAAAAGATAGTGAGGGCATATGACCATGCTGAAAAGACCACCTCTCGGAATTTTGTAGCCCTTCTCATTCTTCTCCCTAAGCTTGGAAAGAAGATAATGATGATAAAAGTTACCACAAATTCCAAGCAGAAACAACAGAAGACCTAGATATTTCAGATCAACCAATGGCTCTTGAAAGCCTAGAGTTAAGTATTGGAGATAGATCATGCTTGCAGCAGCCGTGAAGTAGGAGATAGAAATAATAATAGCAGAATCCAACACCATAAAGCCACTGAATTTGTGAAGGAACAGAACCTGTAAAATTGAAGTAGAGAGCTTTTGTTAATGCTTGTGAATTGACTCTCACTCAAGAGTTCAGACCACGATACAACTGAGACCAGTATGACAGTCGTTCTACGTATCATCCTTGCAGAGGTTGAAAAGTGTAGCAGCAATTTTTAGCCTTAAAAGAACAAGTCATATGAATAGAAGAAACAAAAGACTAGTCGTGTCTAGAAAGCATCCCAACGAGAACACAGAGACGGGGGTGGGGGTGGGGGTGGGGGTGGGGGTGGGGGGGGGTATAAATACTCTTCAGAAACTTTATTAGAATAACAGAATTCAATTTATGTTTGAAATGATTAAAGATACTCTTCAGAAACTTTATTAGAGAAACAGAATTCAATTTATGTTTGAAATGATAAAGAAAACAATGATGTTGACTAAAATTTAGAAACCATATTATTTCAAACAAACGTGTCCTTTGACCGTCGGTATGAGCTTAATTAAATTGAGAAATAAGTAGACAAATCAAAATTTAGCATAAAGAAAAAGTAGGGATGCGTGCTACAATCCTGATTCAACCAAGATGAAGCAGTAATAACAGTTGGTTAAGCAATTATAGTGTCAGACCAGCATAAAGTAAAATACCTAAGCGTAAATGGCATGGAAGAAGGCTTATTACATTAATATAGTGTTAGTGAAAATTGAAGAAGATAGTAATATATTTTATTGATTACAAAAAGAACAAAACAGGAAATCGAGAATTGCAGGAATATATTAATCGCTAAAGAGAGAACATATTTGCAAATCGAGGCATGTGTATCAAACGGTGTCCTTAAACAGATTCGCCCTCTCACTGTAAGTGCTCGAGATTTCGTTTGAGCGTCTATCTCTCATGATACAACGGAATAATCAGCAAAAACTAAACACTTAAGTTTCTATTTCGACAAATTGAATTTGATTAAATTTGATTAGAATTATTACCAAGACTTTTGACACAAAGTGGATACATTTCGGGCAAATAGGAACTGAAATTTATATGCAGGCAGAGAAGAATGGAATTTGTGTGTGTGGAACTAAGGGAGAAATCCAAGCTCTATTATAAGCTCCAAGAATGAGTGACTTGATAGGCCAGCTATTACAGGTATTACTGCTATTAACACTATCTCCGGCTATATAACTTCACCATTAACATAGACCATTAAACAAAAATGTTTCAGGAGTTAAGAAGTTGGAAAGTCAGTTGGAAAAAAATATATATATAGAAAATAAAGGCAAAATGTGGAACCTTCTAAGGGGTCAATTCCGATTCGATTTTCGTGTACGTAGATCGCGCTCGAGGTACTAATTCAATCCGAATTCGCACCCCGTGCGAGCGCACGTGGAGGGATCTCTATGCCACACACTGATTACATCTTGTGTGACCATATATAAACTAGCCATTGCCTTATTCATTTTCCTATGGGGGATTGTCAATCCAACACATAAACCTCTTTCAATGAGTGCACTTTGAACTCCAATTCTCATTAACTCGAGCATCATTTTTGGCAAATGAATATATGATTTCGATGTTATAACGGAGAAGAATACGAATTTACTTTGATCTTTCGAAAAGAAGAAATTATCTCACTTAGAACTATGCCTATGCCAAAACTAATGTAGAACATATTGTTGAAGAATTTGATCAAACTGAGGAAAAAGTAATAATGCGGAGAGATAACATTCTAACTTCGATTTGGGCTTTTAATAGCATTTCAGAAAGAGGACGACGATAGGAGTAATATTCATCGCTAAACCATGACGTATGATGGATTTCAACCATCCGAGTTCATTTAGGACTCGAAAACTAATTTTTAAAGTTTTAGCTCTATTTTCATTTAATTTATTTCGAATTCTTTTTTAATTTTAGTTTGTTTAAATTAGGTTTTCATTAATTAATTCTTTTTTAATTTTAATCATATTAAATTAGGTTTTCATTAATTTTAATCATATTAAATTAGGTTTTCATGTAAATCCTTATAAAGGATATCTCATTATTTTTTATTAAACTTTCATTAATAAAAATTCGTGAGTTTAATTTTTCATAATTTGATGGATTCCAAAATTTTTGTTCCTAAGGCTTCGGCTTGAATTCCTTGTTTCGCGCTACGCATCAAAAATAGTCCCATATATAAGACATTTTCCAACATCTAGAACAATTGATCGAACACAGATTCTCCAGACTGATAAATAGCATCAAAACTGAAGAAAATTTTAAAACCCCAAAAAGAGAGCAGGGTGCAAGATTAAGTTGATCACAACCCGGAATTCGTTCTTCAACAAAGGCTCATGCAATTTTGAATTTTCATGAATAGTTTGCGAGAGACTTGAATTTAACACATATAAAAGCTATACTGAACCACCTCACGTCATCTAAAATCTCAAGCAGTTAAATCAGAGTGATGCTTACCTCAAGATCCCTTTTGAGAAAATGGAAAGTGACAGCAAATTGGACCATCATAAACCTAGTTCCACCATCTGGGAAAATCCAAAACGAAGCAAGACCAGCAAGAAATGCCGGGGTGTAGAGTAACAGCATCCCAATTTTACTAGAAAGCAAGATCTGGTGGGATTTCTTGGAACCGACGTTCCAAAATTTGGAGTACTGAAGGTGTTTGCCTATGAATTCCAACAGAGCCAAACATGCTGTTGTTAAAAGGATCATCACAGACATTGCTGTGATGTAGATAGAGGAGGGTTCTTGGTAAACGCAAGCTTGGAACATTTTTGCAATATTCTTTCTTTCCGATCAATGTTTATGTTTATCCACCCGACAACTAATATATATTAAAATAGTGAAGAATGCTGCCGATTTCTGCCGATTTGTCGGCTAGGAAATCAATGGGATGTGAATGCTGCCGATTTGTCGTACAAGTTACGGCACTATTTAGCGGTAGAAAAGTCAACCCTGTGCTGGAAACGGCAGGGCAGGAAAACGCAAGCATCAAACTAATGGCGGGGAATTCACATTATTATTATCTGGCGTAGATTTTATTGTCTTCAAAATTGACTATTGTTCTTGAAGAGTAATACTATAAAGAATTATGCTAAGCGTACGGACTCCTTTGTTGACATTGGGTAGGAAATCACAAAATGTTGAACGGAAAAGTGTTTTTTCGTGCAGATACGTGACGCGGTGTAAAAATAATAGATCAAATAAAATGTCACGTAGCATGATTGTACTATTAAAAGCAAAATATAGTAGGATCATGTTAGGGTTATGAGGGGTATCATTTTTTCCTAAAAAGTAAGAATAAAGTTATCCATACAGATAAATTGTACGGATAGTGTTACGAGTGCATCGTCAAGCTACCTGTACAATTTATATGTACAAGTAGCATTATTTGTATAGATAGCACGGTCTAAATAGTAAATACTGAACTTCGAGTTTTGATTTGTGTTGGCTTGGCCCCACGAGGTGGAAATATTTCTATCCATTCTCACAAATTGAGAGAGGAAACGGTTCTTAAAGGCTCTCGAGTCATTATCATTCTTTTACACGAAAGTAGAAAACAATTTCACTAATGAAATTTGTCTTCTATAATTTTTTTTTTACCAGTTATGCAAAATAACTGCATTGCCATTTTAGTAAAATGTTGTCTAGGAATAGTGGACAAGGAAGATTAGAGTGTTTTGAATGTCTAAATGGTTCCAAATCCTAACAAAATGGGAGAGAGTCAGAATATAATTTGACAAGAACTTCTAGTCAACTAATTTGATAAGAATGCCTACAAATTCTTGCAAAAAGGAAGCAAGAGCATTTAGACTAAAAACTCTGGTTAGTTTTCTTAATTTGACGAGGATGTCTAAATGATCAGAGATTCTTGGAAAAATGAAGCAAGAGAATGTCCAAACGTACCAGCAATTCTCAACAATTTCCCCTAATTTGACGAAAATGTCTAAATTGTTTGAAATTCGAGCAAATAGGAAAATGGAGAATTTGATAACATTTTTGAAGAGAAAAGTGTAAATCTGTCTAAAGAATTCTTCTTCTTGGCCAGGCCCCTGGAAAACCAGGGCACATGCCAAGCAGCACATCTCGTCTAAAATTGACATCATTTACCGACATCAAAGTAGTTGACAAAATTCATTCTTACAAAAACTGGTTTTTGACTAATTTCCTCAATAAATTATTGTTTAAAATACGTAAATTCATAAATTGTATCAGGGGCCTTTCCAACTATTTTATATTAGTGGCCCAAGTAGAAATACTTGTTCATATTTGAAAATTTTCCTAAATACTTATTCCCCAGTAACATAAAATATCCAACAGAGACATGAGAATCGTCTAAAATATCAACCATAAATTTCTACAAAATGTTAGTTTGAGCAAGTTTTTCTTCTCTGTACTGCTTCTATGCTGGGAAAGCCTCTCACTGTTATATATTATTATGGGGGAAAAAAAAAGAATATATAAATATTTTAGCAAATGGTAAGGAAGTCACACAACATACATTTCTCCTGTCTCTCTTCACCTAACATTGAACAAATTGGGAGAGCAAAAAAAATGAACAGCAGAAGTAACTAAGATAAAAAATGTGACTATACCCCTTTATACATCCCCCATCCAAAATTTTTACAAGGGAACCAAGTGGAAATTCCACCTGAATACCCTCAACACAGTTGTGGGGTGCTCGAGAAAGCAGCCAGGTACGGAATATTGACAGGCTGCATGGGCTACACCACCTTTGTAGGAAAGAATTGCAAATCAACTGAAACTCTAGCCGCATATATATTGCCTCGCCTCTGTTTGATTTCTTCTAATTTACTCCCTGGTGTTCAAAACCTCAACGGCTGACAGAGCTTTGCAGTTCAGGTGTGCTTTGATTACATGAATATATACTAATTGTAGATTCTAACAGGTTTCTCATATGTATGCCGGTTCTGCAACATCAAGGTCAAGTTCAAGTTCAAGACACATTTCAGTAATGTAAAGCTTTGGAGACCATTAGTATATCAGCTCAGTATATTAAAAACCTTAATCTTTGTAACTCAAGCTTATTTACAACATGCATGTTATTAAACACTCAATCAATCCAATTGGAGCACTGAAGAAGTTGACAATCCCTTCCACGGTCCTCTTAACTAAAGAGTTCAGCAGGAATTCAAAATGACAATTACTAGCATAATCACCAACCAAATGGTGATAACCCACTTCAGTCTATGAGCTTGTGTCAAGAGATTTCATCGAGTTGATTTTCATTTATTGAAATAGAATACATAGAGGACAAGTTTGGTATACAATATTAAACGGGATTAGACAGCAATGGAAAAGATTTCAACTTATTTTCTACCTGAAAGTAATTGGGGAGGCAAGAAAGTGAATCAAGTTTCCAATTAAATACGTTGTTGACTTTAGTATAAGTTTCATACAAATGCATACCTGACTAGCTGCGTAAGACCGTTTTGGAACATTATCAGGATGCTCTAATCCAAGGTATTGTTCCCAAGCACCGTAAACATCTCTTCTCTGGGATGCAAAATTAATATTAAAATGAAGAAAACATACGTAACATGTATGCATGTGTGTGTGTGAGTGAGGGAGAGAGAGAGGCCCTATGTGATTGGGTTGGCGTGTTTTGATTTCAAGTACCTGAAAACGACTTGATACACTGTCAGTATCTTGAAGATACTCTGGATGACCCAAATTCAAAAATGCCAACTTCCACTGGAAAAGAAAGATAAACTCCGAAGTTGGAATCAAAAGAAAGTTGTGTTTTAGAAAGTAAAAACCACCCATTACAGAGGTGATCAAGTAATAGAACCAAAAAATAAAATAAAAAATCTACAAGTACCCTGGAAAATTCCTCATCTGGAACCTGCAACTTCTTCTGGATGCGTACTTTAACCTCAGCCAAAGTTTCACCCTCGTGAATGACAAAGAAGAAGGGATCCCCAAAATTTTGAACCTGCTGTGGTGGGGTGGGGGGGGGGGATGGGGGGAGATGCACGTTCAATGAGACACTTTTGAATCTCGTTTACCACAAAACAATGAATCAATAATGCAAGTAACAACACTTCTCGAGGAGTTTTTTGGTGGTGAAGTTTATTCCCATTCATAAACTTACAGCTTGATTCTGCGCAGGGTCTTTCATAAAATGATACACGTGAACCAAACGATCCTGAGGACCAAGGTTTTTCTCCTCTTCAGGAATCTGTAATGACAGAAAAAACAAAAAGTTAAGAGCAAAGTTGTCAAGACAATGCCTGAAATAACAGAACAATGATGACCATAATTGCGCAGCTTTACCATTGAGGTCAACGAAGTTATATGAATATTATAATTCCTTACAGGCATTTTCTGCTGTACTGGTATCAGAAACTAAAGAAAACTTACATTAAAGGGAAGAAATGATTGTATACTAGACAAATTTCACTAACTAGTATTCATCCTCATCTAGTATGTTGAAGAATGATATGAAAACCATACTTGCGTGTTCAATACAGGGTCCACAAGTTTATTTTAAGTTGTCACGTGGAATGTCATCCTACGCAAGCTTCTGCAGTGGGACTTTGTATTAAATTAAATTGTAGTGTCATTGCTATTAGAAATGAATCATGTTGCTGGTTTGCAGGAATTGTTTGTTGTCTTCAATTTAACAGTATTTTAATATCTATATCAATATTTGAGACTTCTTTTTAGAAATGAATCAAGTTGCTGGTTTGCAGGAATTGTTTGTTGTCTTTAGTGTAACGGTATTTCGATTTCTATATCTATATTTGAGACTCCTTTTTTCATTTTCATTGTCCATTTTGTGACTCTTGTTTCCACGGCATGAAACATCAGTCTAACCTCCACCAATCATGATCAAACAAATAAATAGCTTATATGCAAGTGACAACATAAAAACAAAGTAGATTAACTTAGGCTGCCTGGTTGTGTCAAAATTGTATCATTTAGATTAATTTGAAGAGTTAATAAATAAATTTCATTTACATATGAAATGTCTATTGTTAATGTGTTCTGATTTGCAACAAAAATCTTACCATTCTGGAGTGGACTCTAACATGATTCACATCTTGCTAAAGTAGAAATTCTCAATCTAAAACCCGATATGCAGATAATGCCCAATGAGCTTGTTTTGTTATTTCTTAACAGGAAAAAAAAAAGGAAAAAGGAAAAAAAGCTGAACAACACAGTTACCTCCTCTGCACGTAACGTCCAGTATTGATCATTTATGTTCTCGATCTTTTCATGATGTGGGAAAATCTGCAGATTAATTTCAGTAAACAGATGCAGGATAAATTTCATAAAGGAGCGCATACAGGATAAATTTCACAAAACCAAAAACAGTGATGGTGTAAAAGCGAAATGTGAGCTTAAAGGGAAGGTAGGAGAATTTTTTTCCTCACTATGTTCCCTCCTTTACGAAGGAATGCTAATTTAACCTCTTAGGAATGATATGAGAAATTAGTTGGAAAGAGAAAATCGGATATTTTTAGATGGATGAACGGTTTAAATGTTGTTACGTATTACTAGAACCAGGAATACATGCCTTCCCCCTTACTTCCTTTTTCCTTTGTCATTTTCCCGTTCCAAATGATGGAAAATCATTTTCACGTCTCGTTTCCCCCTCTACATTTCCCTTTATATGCAGTTTTTCCTCTTGCTGAACACACACATAGGGACTATAAAATAGCAAACTATTGAATTAAGGGGCAATGTTGTGTGAAGGCATGCTGCGGGTGGGCTTTGGCTGGCCAACACAATAGAGTAACATTCAAAGGGAAGTCAAGTCCAGTCGGCCACCAGCTCAGATTTGTCTACTCGATTCCGAGCCTTGTTGCGCTGGGGCCAGCCTTGACCAACCCATGCACTTTGTCTTACCAATTTCAATATTTCTTACCATTAAAGCACAGTTATAATAAGTATTATACTCAAAAGAGAATATAATAGAGATACAATTTTTGGTGGTTGATAGCATTTACACAATTACCCAGTCAAAAGAAAAATGGAACTTTTTACTTCATCTTATAACAAGGATTCATACACATACAAAATATTGAGTTGTTAGAATCATAGATTTATGTGAGAAGATGGGACTGGATGCATCCACAGGCTTAATCCATAAGCCAAACCAAAATTAGTGGGCCGCACAGGATTCAGAAAAGAAAACCATTTACGTGTAGTGAAAGTGAGTAACCCCACTGAAAATTTAGATCAGGTGAATTTTTGCTGATGAGCTGAACCCATTCAGTCATTGACGTCATTGGAACTGCTTGGTGCACACAAGCTTCGTGAGTCATATTTTATTGGTCATTTAAAGCAATGAATTTCACCTCTGCATGAGTTTTAAAATATTCTAAAGAATTTCCTCTATATCTTGCATATCCAATTTTCAAATCACTCAAAACTGAATTAAAACCTATATTGAAGGAAAGGAAAACAGATGGTACTGAATGTAGGAAATCATATTGGCTACATCAAACAGCTAGTAAATAAGTACAACAAAGCTTTCAAAATTCCAAAAATAGTTCAAATGTTTCATAAAAACCTTTACTTTCAAAAAATAGGGCAAGTAGAAAATTTTGTATGTGAGAAAAGGAGGCAATATGAGATTCTTCAGTGAATGCCCAACAAATTCACCATGAAAGAAATGAAAATAATTTGCAGAATCCATTACCTTATATATCTTGTGATAGAAAACCTCCAGCAATCTCAATTCAGCATCAGGATGAGACAAGTCAACCTGGTCCATATTATCACACTAAATATGAGAAATCTTCACCTATATCTGGTTCATATAAAGTTTTTGAAACATGGTTCGAGGTATATATTTTACAAAATACAGTTTGAAGAATAGGATGTTCAGCAAAGAGGTGATATAACTAATATCCATCATAAACTAAGGTGACACATTGCCCCGAATCTAAAATATGTTGTTTTCCTTTTTCTTTTTATCCATTTATTTTTTTGTTATTTATTATTTTTCCCTTTCACATTCCATTTCGGGAAATAAACATTTAGATCAAAGAATCTACTATGAAACCAGACTGCCAAACCCAACCAATCACGGTGCAAGTGAGAATTCACTATCCCTTCCAAGTTCCAACTGGTCATGTAAAAGACAATCAAATGGCACGTGAAAATCCACTTGCCCTGTGATTTGGTTTAGTTCTGGCCACACCTGCTCTGAGGTAGACTTATCCCCATTTTGACACGTATACAATTTTTAAGCAGAAGAGTTAGCAGGACTCACCTTAGTCTTGAGATCATTAATGACATCCCCCACAGTACTCTGTTTCGGTAACCTTATGGTATGAATAACCACCTGAAAATGTTGACCCGTGATGAATGAGCATAGGAAGTAAATACAAATTCACCCGAAAAATAGTTTTTTGGTCATTTATACTCGGGATTTCAACACCCAGGGTAAGCCTCTCTAGCCTTGAGCTTAGACCTGAGCTTAGTCATACTTTTTAACAACCGTGTCAAACACAAAAGCACGAAACATGCCATAGACCAATACTCACTTCGTCCTTGGTGGCATGATGAAAAGCAACTTTAAGAGTTTTGAGGTCTTGCAGTTCTGGCAAAGGAATATCCAACACTTCATAATACAAAATATCCGAAATCTATCACAGAGAAGGAAAGTTGTGTTACAAGAATCATAAGACTAAATATTCGATATAAAAATAAATCTAAATCTCCGATCAGGTTAGCATCAATATCATTAAACTACCTGATTATAGTGAACAAGCATGTCTGTAAGACGGTCCACTCCACGGTACTTTATTGGTTGAGGTTTCGGTTGTTGTGAGTAGCAGTTATGAGGTGTAAGCCTGATTTTAGATGGATCCTCCATGCCAAGATGGCGAGCCACACTTTCTACGACTTCATTATAATTGTTTTGCTTTGAACTGGAAATTTGTATTAACACCAAGATAGCAAAATATAACTACAGAATTATTGCAACCCAAAAGATAAATAGTAATATAGTAATACTATAAAATTTATTAGCAGGATACATACAGCTCCAAACAGAATTCATCGTCCTTGGGTTTCTCCAATGAACGGAAACGAACAACCTATGAATCATCGAACACCATACTGAAAACTTGAGCAGAACAATACTAAATGGAAAAAAAGTTTCAAGAATATAGACACAATAGCCATTACTTAAAATAGCAAGCTATCAACTTAAAGGTTAGCATTTTGCCAAAAGTTTAAGCATCCATTGGTTAGGATTACCTAATTATTAATCCAATTTTACCTCGCATGTAATGATCTCAAATACCCAGTGCATTTACAAGACAAGAACGTAATATAGCACGGTTTTGGTAGATGGTGATCGCGAAGGGACCTAAAGTCGGAAGATTATTTCCATTACAGTTTACTATTCCTACTGCTACGTCGTTGGCTTGTATTGATGTTGGACTTAAACATGACATTTGGCATAAACGATTAGGTCATCCCAATGCTTTAGTTTTATCTCATTTGTTGAAACGTGATTTTTTGGGTAATAAAGATAAGACTCAGTTTTTCAGTTTATCTTTCAAATATGATGCTTGTAAACTTGGGAAAAGTAAGATTCTTCCATTTCCGGCTCATGACAGTCGAGCTAATAAATGTTTTGAGATTATTCATAGTGATGTTTGGGGCATAGCACATGTCACTTCACATGTTCATTATAAGTATTTTGTGATATTTATTGATGATTTCAGTCGTTACACTTGGATTTATTTTCTTCGTTCTAAAAGTGAGGTTGGTACCACTCTTCATACTTTTGTAGTTTATATTGAAACACAATTTTCTTCTGGTATTCGAATTCTGAAGTCCAACAATGGTGGTGAATGTCTCATCGGTGCCAAACTTTTCTACAACATAAGGGTATTCTTTCTCAACGTTCTTGCCTATAAACTCCTCAGCAGAACGGAGTAGCTGAAAGAAAAATCGTCACTTGTTAGATGATGTTAGGGTTTTGCTCTTGGAATCTTTGGTTCCGTCCAAATTTTGGGTCGAAGCTCTCTCTACAGCTATACATTTCGACCTCCTACTCAACATTTAGATTTTGACACACATCCTGGCTATGACATGATGCATACTTTTGGTTGTGTTTGCTTCGTCCATTTGCCTCCACATGAACGACATAAGCTTTCTACACAATCCGTACGGTGTGCTTTCATGGGTTACAGCATTGCTCAGAAAGATTTTGTTTGTTATGATGGTGTTGCTAACGCTTCCGTATCTCTCGCAATGTTGTTTTCTTTGAGAATCAATATTACTTCCAACAACATCTATCATCTCTTGATCCGGCTCTACTCATTAGCTTTGAGGATTGCTCTCGTCCTATTGAGCGTTTTAAATCAGGTGTGATATATCAAAGACGACGGTTACCAGCGTCACTGCCCCTTTCTGTTTTCGATCCCAATCCTGATCCCGATCTGTGATACTCTAAGACGATCCACTCGCATTACTCATCCTCCTGATCGGTATGGCTTCTCTGCAACTTTATCTCAATTCACAGTTCATACTTCTTATCCTCAGGCTACCCAACCCTATTGGGAGAAAGCTATGCAAGAGGAACTTCAAGCTCTTCAAGAGAATCACGAATGGAATATTGTTCCTTGCCCTTTCGACATCAAACCTATTAGATGTAAATGGGTATATTCTATTAAGTTTTGCTCTGATGGATCACTAGATCGCTATAAAGCCCAATTGGTGGCTCTTGGTAATCGTAAAAAATATGATATAGATTACGAGGAGACATTTGCCCATGTTGCCAAAATGACAACGATTCGCACCGTTATTGCTGTAACTGCCTCCAAGGGATGGTCTTTGTGGCAGATGGATGTTAAGAATGCTTTCTTACATAGCAAAATTAAGAAAGAGATTTATATGTCTCCAAATGTGGGTCTCCTCCTTGCCCTCTTCCATTGTTTGTAATTTAAAGCGCTCACTTTATGAGTTGAAACAGGCTCCTCACACTTGGTTTAACAAGTTTCGTTCCACACTCCTTGGTTTCTCGTTTACTCAAAGTCAATATGATTCATCTCTCTTTATCTCTAACTCCACGGCGGATATGATACTTCTTGTCTACGTGGATGATAAAGTTATTACAGGGACTGGCCCTGGATTGATATCTCACCTTCAAGACCGACTTGATGAGTCTTTTCATATGAAGGATTTGGGCCCTTTACAATATTTCTTAGGTCTTGAGGTGCATTCGAGTCCAACCATGACTTACCTACATCAACATAAGTATACAGAGGAGTTGATTAACTCGGCTGGGCTTTAGGATGGTAGATATGTTGATACTCATTTGGAGGTGAAAGTAAAATATCACAAGGAGGGTTATCTTCCTGATCCCTCTTTATATCGTCAATTGGTGGGTAGTTTAAATTACGTCACTATTACACGACCAGATATCTCTTTTGTTGTCCAGCGGGTTTGCCAGTTTATGCATGCCCCACAACACCTCCACTTGGTCGCAGTTCGTCGTATTATTAAATACTTACTTGATACACCTAATTAGGGCCTTTTCTTTCCTGCCAATTCTCCTCTTGAGCTAGTTGGTTATAGTGATGCTGATTGGACCAGATGTATAGATATCCGTCGCTCGATTACAGGTTGGTGTATATTTCTTGGGAGTGCTCTCATTTTGTGAAGAAGTAAGAAGCAAGATCGTGTCTCTAAATCTTCCACTGAGTCTGAGTATCGCGCTATGTCCTCTGCCTGCTCTCAGATTGTTTGGCTTTGGGGTCTTCTAGCGGAGCTTGGTTATCTTCAACTTGGGCCTACTCTTCATGTTGACAACACTAGCGTCATTTAGATTGTTGTTAACCCCGTGTTTCATGAGCATACTAAGCACATTGAAGTGAATTGTCACTCTATACGTAAGGCTTATAATAGTTGTCTTATTACTCTTCCACATATCACAACTGATGTTCAGACTGCTGATGTATTTATCAAGGCGATGACTCAACAACGACATCAGTTTCTTGTGAGCAAATTGATGCTTCTCGATCTTCCAGCATCAATTTGAGGGGAATGTTAACAAGATTGAAGAAGATTACGTCAAAGATTACAAGGATATTCTTACGTATATATTTTTGTACCATACATAGAATTACCATATTTAGATTGAAGAATGTATCTCTAATGGGAAATCCATTTAGCTAAAAAATATTTTCAGAAATGATGTCTTCCATCATATAATTAACAGTGCAGATAAAAAAAATTCCCATCTACGACATTGACAATGGAGGAACACACATATCCGATAGATTTGGCACATTTTAGCTCCTATACCTATAGAATATATAAATCAAGGAAGAACCTGTAAAGTTAAGAAAGAGAGGGGTGAAAGAAAGATGAGCAAAAAAAGTATCGCTAGTACCAAATTTTCTGAAATCTTAAATAAAACTAGAAGATAACAACCCATGACACAAGAAATTGTTAGAAGATATTTCTACATTTCTAGCTTGTTTGCTAATGTGCATTTTATAACAATTAACAATTGAAAACACTAATGAAGAAAACAAAGTTAAAATCTTGTTCATTATATAATTGAGTACCGTAAGCCAAGCATGTTCTTCTTGTTCTATTTTCCAGTGAAAAAATATAAGTTTGTAACTTAGTGAGTGGAGAGTTCACAAATAATTATGCATTTTCGTTTATAGTATGATTTATACCATTATAACTTTAAGCAATTCTAAAACCTGATAATTACTTTTAAGACTAAATATATAGGGAATTTATAGAATCCTTTTTATTATTCTAATAAAGCAATTGTAAAGCATAAATAATGTGACGTAGGACTTGCAAACAAAAACGTCAAATCTAGGTCATTCCATCAAAGCTTTATGCATTCCATGACTATCAATTATTTTAGCCCTATTTTCAGAAAAAATGATTATTGAACCTAGTACTCACATCTGAGTAAACCACATGAGATTGGAAATTCTAAATGATAAAGAGCATTAAAATACATTGAAAATTTCAAAATTTAGCCCACGTGAAACTTAAACCGAGAGAAATACCGAACCATGATTTAATTCACCCAAGAAGTTTATGAGGCATATTTTCAAGGTTAAGGGCATGCCTGGCGATTATGCACATAATCCAAAAATGCAGGGACAATTGGATAACGATATTGTTCACTGCTTTGATTTTGAAGGGATTTCTGAAAGCAAATGACGTCCCCATCTTCAAGCTGCAAAAAGGGAAGACCACCAAAAGAAAGTTTAGTCACTAACAGAGAATGAATTTGTCATATGATGAAACTAATGATATGATACTAAAAATACGCAATTGAAATAAACCTGATTGCCACGGAAACTTAGCTTCTTGTCAACATATTCACACACGACATTAGGTTCAAATTTGATTTCCTGCACATGAAAAAGTAGAGCAAATAATTTGCAACAGTATAAGAGCATGAGCAATACCAGGAGGAGGGGGATGAGAAATAAAGAGGACCTCAAAGAGTTCAATTTCTTCACTGGGAGCAAAGCCAGCCATTTCATTAAGCTTTATCAATATGTCTGTTGGTTTACCATTGCCTTTCACAAAAAGCCGTCCAACATACCTGATCACAATGAATAAAGAACTAGTGAGTAGAGATACAATTATTTCCCATAGCAATAAGAATAGAAACCATTGCAAAAAACTACAAGATTCTGGATGCAGGGGCTGATGTAATCAGGATTTAGAGTTTTTTTATTGCAGAGAAACACAAATTCAGTATAAATATGAAACTCAGTGTTGTGAACCCAAGGAAGCAGCTTAACAAGCGTTTTGTAATATCTGATTTCCTCATATCATATTCCTATTCCTACTTATCTGAATGAGCCAGATATGAAATGTAAATTCGAATGCAGGCATGTTTTGGAATACAAAAGGAATGACGGAGAACAGGGTTCAAATATTGCTGCAACTCATCTTCTGAGGTGTCAGTGCATAACATTATCATCTAATCAGCAAGAAATGAGCATGTACCGCAGCTCCTCTTTGATGGGATCGTAAGTTTTGAAGAACAGAAGAATATCCTCCCTAGTTTTCTCGGGTGGAGCGATAGCCTGCAAATCCTTCATAGGGGAACATATCATTAAGCACATAAAAAGCAAAAAAAAAAAAAAATCACTATAATCACCAAGAAGGAAAGATACGTGATTTAGCAGAGCATATTACCAAGCCATGTTCTACTTCCAAGAACAATTTTAGCTCAGCATTATTTGCTTTGTTGGATACTTCTCTCAATTGCCCAACCTGAATACAAATTAAGGACAAAAAATTGTAAATGCACACAAAATCAATCAACCACCATTAGACAACTTCGACAAAATACGAAAGTTATCAACATAATTTACCAAGAAAGAAGGCATGCCAAATACAAAACGATGAGGTAATAAGAGCAAGAGCTCTGGGCTGAACAGCCAATATGATTTATATGTGTAATTAAAGATAAATATGAACATTACCAAGCCACTTCCCCAGCCCCTTCAATTTTTTGTATTTGGTGAGAAAAGCACTTGAGAAAAAGAGAGCTTATGGGTTAGTAATGTCATGAATGAGTACAACTGGCATAACAAGCCACCAGCCTTTTAATTGTTCATATCATATTGAAATATAATTTCATTCATCAATATCAATATCCGACGGAGGAGCAACTTTAATTGCTGCATCATGTTTAAAGCGCAACTCTTGTTAAAAGCATAAATACACACATAAATGGTAATACCTCTTGCTGCATATCCAAAATATGTTCCATCACATTCCTTGATAGCATGATGGAACATGGAAGCAGCAAAAGAAAATCAGATCACAAAAAGAGAGAAGGGAAAAGATTCAGTGGTCAGGAACTAAGGTGCTGTGGAATATATTCAATTTGAGAGAGTTGAATTTCCAGGATTACTCACTTCAAGTCTTCAACAGCCTTTAATGGTTAATCAAGTATCCAAAGTACAAACGAGGTTTCCAAAAATAGATTATCAAAAGATTTAACTATTTTGCATATCTTGGTTGTTGTTACTTTTATGATCCTAGGTTGGAACAAATTGATAGGATCCCCTTTTTACGTCCCAGTTTCCCCACACTGTAATACTAGAAGACAAGATCTTTCTCCAAAATTCAGTCACAAAATAGTTTCCAACCCTTGAAAACATTTTTAATTTATGTCACTTAAAGAAAGATTCTTCATTAGGATTTACACCAAATGCAGAAATGAAATCTAAATCCATTAATCCTTTTTAGGATATATGACAAAAAAATAGACTTGATCAAAACTATAAGGTGCAAAAAGGTCAACTAAAAAGAAAATCTAACTGCTGGTGCTAAAAGCTGCATCACCAAACTCTTCAAGAGATTTCGGTGTGTTATTACCTACTGTTCTTATATTGAAAATTGAATATCCATCAATTACCAACATCAATGTACATTATTTTTCTTTTTTCCATCATGTTACATTGGACTTTTCATAAGTTACAGCTTTAGATCCAATGGAACAGATTACAAAGATTTACATAGCCGACCCAACTTTAAGGACAACTTGTTCTGAGATCAAACACAATGGTATCAGGAGACATAAATGGCGATAATGTCATTTATAACTCAGGAACATATAACACGGTGGAAGAAAAGCAAATATATATGTCGAAATCAAGAAATACATACAGACTGAGCTTCCTCCGAGGGTGTAAGTGGCCGATTTGGACGGTATGTATGATTTTGGCGCTTTGCCCATAGCCAGAAACGCTGAAATTGCAGTGGTATACCAAACTCCTTGGCAACATCTTCCTGTAAATGGACTCCACGATATGATAAAATGCAATATTATATGTTGAAAGATGTCGTTCAAAGAAAGAAGAGAGAAATATGTCATTCATCAGGACAACACTGTCAACCAAGTCCAAAAATTGTATAATCCTTAAATATCAGGGTCATGTTAGCCTTTGAACCAATTCCAATATTAAGGGGGAAAAAAAGTTTGGAATCAACTAATCATTAAAGATTGCCCATAGAAAGATCAGCAGATCAACTAGGGTGGTGAAATGGATCTTGAACTATTAACCCACCCAAATCCACCGCCAATTTTGGCACTTGGGTTACAAGTCTAAAAGACAGGTTGGAGAAAATTGGCCAGGCAAAGCTCGTCAATTTTACGTTTGGATAATGGGCTGTTAGAAATTCAATAATGGGTCACACTACAGCCATATCAATTTCAACTGTTATGAGTAGTTCCCAACATTGCAATCATAGGAAAAGTAACTTCCGAAATGACATATGGAAGTCACAGCATATATTTTCCCTAATCTTGTGTAGAAGCACCAACAGGTTTCAGAATGTAGCAAGTAAAATAACCAAGAATCATCAAAATATTTCTAATTGACCAAGCTGTAAATACCATAGGGACAAAAAAAAAATCTGTCACAAAGAGTAACATTTCAAATATCTAGTTTTTCTTTAAAAATTCAAAACAAAACTATTTACACAAGAAAAAAATTATAGAAGGATACCTTAAAAAGGTTAAAAGAAAGCTGTTTCTGAATACGAAAAGTGCGAACTTTGTCATGATCCACAAGATCAAAGTATATTTCCCTTCCAATCTGTTGAACTAGGTCATCATCAAGAGCAACCTATAAGGCATAACAAAATCATAAACGAATCCTCATGTGTAACAGATGGAACAGAAAAGAGAACAGCGTAAGCAGGAACCTTAATGATTGTGTAGAGGTGTGCCTCTGCTTTTTCCTTTCTCTTTCGCTCCTTTTCCTCTTGTTCTTTCTTTAATCTTATCTGCAATGTTTTTGTTCTAGAGATCAGTAACTAGGAGTGAACACCAGAAAATCATCAACGGCAAGGGTATCAAAAGATCTTACCCTCAGGTGTTCTGCAATATCCTTCTCATCCACGTTGCAAATTATTTTATCCTTGTCATTTTCACGTATATACACAAGCATGTATGCGTTTGAATATTTTGTAAATTTGAATGGTGAATTATTGAATCCAGGGTTCGTCTGTGGTAACTGTTGTGCAGAAGAGGAAAAAGAAACAGAACATATTAAAATGAACAGTATAATCAATAAGCAGGAAACTGACATACAAAACAGATAAGCTACCTCTTCCTCACCACCACACTGCTCTTCCAATGCTCTCTTCGTGTCTTCTTTGGTTACACGTTCATCATCAAATTTGAACCTAAAGGAAAACAAAGTCAAGAGTATGTCAACAACCACATAAAGTAAAGCAACCTACAACTGCACATTGTGGAGCAGTATGGTGGGCAATTCAAAAACTGAAGCAGGACTAAACCATGACTACTGATTCATGGTTCTGAATTAACAGCATGCACAAAGAACAAAAAGAAATTTTGAACATCTACTATAGCAGAAAACGCAGATTAAAAAACCCAGGTAATAAAACAGAGATAAATAGAAAATTCAGATCAGACTTGCACGTGTCACCAAATTCAAATACAAGGTAAGTGCAGTAGAAAAATTGAGCAAATGCATTTCAAAATGTTTTCCCGCATAAGCTCAATATAGCAAAATATAGTAAAGAGTAAAGACACAATAAAAAGACAGCGAAATAGTGAATACCACTGATCAGAAAGGGTTGGCCTGATATAAGCATAATAATGTCCACCATGCACCCCACCGCTGTGAACCAAAATGCTAGAAACAGCAAGAACAGATTTAGTAAAAGTATCATAAAAATTATATCGTCCTGTAATTATTTCCAGATGTCATAGCAAGAAAAGGAAATCTATTTTATACGTTCTGATAAATGTTTTGAAACTAATATTGGAGCCCAAAAAATGCAGTAGAATCAGGAAAAGAAAAAAAAAAAAAGAGGGAGAGTAGTGAAAAGGGGATATTTTAATGACCACTATCAAGAAGTTTAGTGTGGAAAAATTTAGCGAGACTGCAACGAAAGATTAAATAAACAACAGCACACTTCCAAGAACGAGGAGAAGAATGCATTGTTAATTGTTAAAAGGCATGAAGAGCAGAAAACAATTAATAAGGCCAACATGACATGTGTCTAGTCTAAAAAATATCCATAACCAGAAAAAGCACCGAACTAAAATAAAAGTAAAGAAATGCAGCAACAGAATACCTGTGAAGCGTGTAGAGGTTGCGAACACTCCTATCTGCATCAGGAGACAAGTATTTTCCATTCTCAATGTCGAGATCAAGTTGCGAAGGGAACTCATACCGGTCATTAATCTGTTTAATCAATATAACAAATAATTAAATGATAAAAAATGTTCAGCAGCTGGATATAACCAAAGATGTTACAAGAAGCAACTAAAACATTATTTCTTTCGACAAACATCGAAAGAACAAGCACATTTAAGCAAACAATTTTTTAGCTAACATATATAGAGCAAGCCTCATAAAATCTTTCAAAACCCTGAGATCCTCGCACAGATTTCCGTGCAAGCACAAATTCCTAATTTAGATGTTACCTGCAATGTCCAAAAAATGTTATGCTCATAAATAAATACATGAACTTCATAGCTTTACACTACGCCTCCATGTGCACCCGAAAAAATGAACTTAAAATCACCAGCATGAGTCAGGAAAGAGAGGTAAGAATGTTTCCAGAATATTAAAAAGACATAAAACGGTATCTTCCTGCAATGGTTTGTAGCTGGGAAATATCGTCTGGGAGATTTCCGAGAATACGAGAAAGAATCAACTCAACAAATTACTGTTTTCTGACAAGTGGAAATCAGCTAATCTAACTAGTTTCTGGCCAATGGAATACTTGCAAGCAGGAAAAAGCATAAACCTATCAGACTGAATTTAGGGTTGATAATAGTGAAAGACTTGAGGCCTCACCATGCAGCCTAATTGGCAAGACCAGTAAATCAGCTAGACTAATTAGACACATAAAGTTGACCAAACCGTATACTTATACAATACACAAACACACAACTGAATCGAAAAGATAATTTCTAAATTCTCACTGATGTATTCTTACCTTTACCATAGTATCCCGAATAAAATCATATTCAAATCTTTTTAACTGAAGCTGGAGAACAGGTGGAAAATCGGTGAACAGGACACCCTTCCTGGCATCCTGAAATGATCAAAGCTAACCATAGCTTTGTGAGAAATAGAAGCTTTGAAACAAATATAATTATAAAGTGTATAATCATAGTTCAGAAATCAAAAATAATGATGGACTTGCATAATAGTAAGCAGTTAGGTATCATCAGGTACTTGCAAAGTTACAACTTGGTTTTTCCTCCAAAATAAGGTAAGAAACTTCTTTTTCAGAAAGGACAAAAAAAAGGTAAGAAACTAAATGTGTGTATCCGTGCGTATGTCAACATAATATGCAATCTACTTAAAAAAGGTTGTCTTTCTCTATTTTGTACACCTTTTTTTCCTTCTCAATCTCCTTATTTCGCCTATAGCAGAGGCACAATTTCCAAAAGTTGGCTATTGAATTGCCAAGACTTAAGCTCACTTTCACCCACAATATTTGTTCAACATTTGTTAAAACAAACAAGGACACATAAAATATAAGAAAGGCATCCAACCTGCAAACCATATTGTTCAGCATGATATTTATTGTCACCCTCAAGGGGTTCCACTTCCACATATTGGTCAAAAGAAGCATACACATCCTTGCAGCCTTTGACATCGAGCTGAAGATCTGACATAAACGTAAATATCAGAAAGACGTAAAACATCACCTCAGAAGGGTGCCATCAGTTGGGTGCTCAGGGACATACCATAAAAAGATTCCTTCCTTGTGGATTTATAGTCTACATTGATACATTCAATATAATTCATGTGGTGCCCTTCAAATAATTGTTGTATCGTACCCTCCACAACAGTTCCCTGCCAAAAACGATGAAAAATAATGAATAAGCATCCAATTCCATGGAAGCAAAGACCAGAACTCAATGTCGTAGTTATTATATCTGTATTTAATAACGAGAAAAATACAGTGCTGCTAGACATGTTACTTTCATTTTGTCTTCAAGTTTTTCACAAAGAACTCTATTTAGCTCTTGAACATCATGCTGCATAAACGAATCATATGTATCCCATCCAAAAGATTTTGTCAACTCCTTCGTTGCTACACTAGTATCATTGTACTGGAGCTTATAGAATAAACTCTGCAAAGCCAAAGGGATGCTTCCTGATGGATTATCATTCTCTGTGGTCGGCATGTGATATACTGCCTGAAACAAAGTTCATATTAGGCATTTTCTAGGAAAATAATATTGAAGAGACAAGCAAACCATATGTACTAACCTTTCTGAAATAAGGAATATGGTACAGTGTCTGGAGGAGAGAGTTCATATAACATGTAGCCCCCTGATTCTTGAGACCCACGTAACCTGTCTCCTTCTTTGAGTCATGTGACCAGTAATCAACAACTTTACGAACAGCAACATCAGCCTCAATTACACATGTATCGCTCACAAGATAACCTCTACCGGGGTCATATAGTTCATTAAGAGGCATAAATGAAGTGAAGCCCCAATCACTTTCTCTAGCATTAAACTGGTGGTGTGTGTCTGCAAAAATAGTTTTATCAAAACTAACATCCAACGAACAATGCTACCATATGAACCATGTGAACCTATATTAGATGTCTTATAACAAAGAACAAAACAAACAAGAAAGTGGAAAGTGGAAAGCAGAAAGGATGAAGCGTGTGAGACAACAACCAATAAGGGATATTTTTAAAGATGAAGTAAATACTACATACACAATTCAGCAACTAATAAAGCTCCAAATCTCTAATATTGTATGCACTAAATTTATAGCTTCAATTTTATTTTATTTTTTATTTCTAATAGGCAAGTATAATAGTCCACAGAAACTTGGCGACTTGTAATTGATGGCACTGTCTTAGATTGGGAGATATATTGAATTTCAACGCAACTCGCATTCATGTTAATTATCCCACTTGAAAGCTGATATTTATCTACTCAGTGCTATTTTACAATTAACCATGCCTTGTTTTCCATTCCATGGTTTACCAATTTTCCACATCAAAACCAAGTGTTAAACACACAATGCATAATTAACCAAAACTTAAATAAAAATAGAAAGGTCTAGCTTTTCTTTAAACAAAATATGACCAAATAAGACTGAGAAAATTTTACTTAATAAGGTTGATGAGTGAACCGTTAACATGATCTATCGTTGTTGTATAGTAGAGATTAATGTGGCGATGGACTGAGCGTAGTGGAAAAAAGAAAAGAATTCATGTAGTTGAACCCAAATTTATTCAAAAAAACTCTTATAAAGCTCATGAGTGAACCCTCTCAAAGTCACTGCCTTGATTTTTTACTTGATATCAATATATGCCCAGAAGGTAAAATACACTTTTTAGCAAGCACGTCGTGCTGAGAAAATCATAGCATGGTCTACCACAATCAATTCTATTTCTAGTATCCTAGTGTTTGTCAGAATCACTACCGAAGCTGGAATGTGTGGAACATCTACAGTTAATGTTTCTTAATAAGCCTCCGTTTGGCAAGATTTATTTATCATTTATAGTCTATCTACGAATAAATAGCATCTGTAAATGAAATTAATATGTGAATACTAAGAAAGTCTCACCTTTCCTAACGGTGAGTTTGCTATGAATTTGATTCATCACTGACAAGCTAAATTGTGCATATCTACTCCAACCATAGGGCAAAGTTGTAGAATCCGCAACATCAAGATACATTGACAAATGTTCAACATTATTCCCCTTCGGAAATATAAGCACTCTCCTGACCATCACAAAGTAATTTCCTTCTAAATCCACACAAATAATAAACAACAGAGGAGATGATGACAAATCCAATGGACCAGCAAAAACAATTCATAAATTACCATTTGTATCCTCCCACGAAGAAAACTTCAGAATAAAGCTTCTTTATATTCAACCTCGAAAAATTCTCAATTGTCCATGTAAACCGGGCTGAAGGTGGATCATCCACTGCTTGGGCATCCACTGTATTCGTTACTTCCACAGGTGCAACTAGATTAAATAAAAAATTACCAAACCAAGGACGGTAAATTAAAAATATGAATTCCAACAGTATTTGTACGTAGAGAAGGCAATACCTTCCATTTGTTGAGGGCCTTCAGGGACAAAATCAGCATGAGGGACCAGCATCTCGTCCTCCTCTGTCTGTTAAAAAAAAGGAGAACCAAACGCCACAGCTATTGGATCTAATCAATTGGGGCACAGTTTTTCTAACCCAAAGCCTAGAATTCTAGCTTTTGTCGTTACTAATTCGCAAAATTCAGGCCAACTTGCAGATTCAGACCCTACTATTATAATCAAGGCTAAAGCTCAAGTTACACCATCGAGAAATCAATTGCCCAACAAAATTAATCTAGCAAGTGAAAAAAGTGCAAGAAAAAGTAAAAAGATAGAAACCCAGTAATTTGATCAGCTATACACATGCGTATATATGCATGCGTTATACATATATATATGTATACGCATATTTGTGGTGTAATTCTAGAGAGAAGAATACTTTACTTACGTCCATTGGGGGAGAGGTCGTGAGGGTCGTGGGGTGGGGATTAACGCCGTGCGATCAGAGATACTATACGACTCTGTGTGCATACAGACATGGAAAAACTAGACCCTTGACACCCATTTTCGGTATAAAAAAATTTTTGGAATATTGATTGATAGAAGATTGCGTGGTTAAAAAGTAAGGAGAATTTTTGGGTTTATGTGTAATATTATTTTATTGATAGAATGTGTGGTTGAAATGAAGAATGTGAAATAGAATGAGAAATAAAATGGGTTTCAAACAGGGGCTAGGGAGAGTGAGAGAGAGAGAGTGAAAGGCACGATCGATCGATCGATTAGTTGTGAGAGTGACTACGAAATTGAAAGGGTGTTTAAATTTGGAGGTGTACTTTGGGAATTTCGAGAAATATGTTGGAGGTGAAGCCCTTGTTTGTTTACCATTAATTTAAAATATTATTTGTTACAGTAAAATTCTTCACCATATATTCACCCAATAAAATATTTTACACACAAATCAATAAAGCTACTTTAAATTTCAATTATGCATTCTTCAAAAAATATTATTCATTACTTCATTTTTCTCCCAATAATGAGAGACAAACAAGCCATAATTTTGCTCAGCGCATAGTTTTTTTGCACACACCATATTTTAATTACATTCAATGTCGCTAATCTTTATTTATTATCACACTTATATCTTAACTTTTTTTCATTACATTCTTATTTTTAACATTTCATTAATCAGAAAAACTTGTCCTAAATCATAATTTTCACTCAAAAATATTGTTAAAGTGCTTTAAAATAAGGATCAAATATTTAATCTTATTTTTGTATTATTATTTATTTAGTTTATTTAAAAATACAATTGAGAATGAGTCTTTTTCACCCTATCTAAAAATAAATAAATAAATAAAAATTGGAGAGAAACCATAATGAACAATTTATGTTAAGTTGAGAATAAGAAGTGACCAAAAAAAGATGAGACATAAGTGTGATCATGTGTGCGGATTATGAGCTTTTCATAGAGTAAAAATGTAATCTAATTATTAAAAACTGTGATGTCAATATATTTTTTGGAACAAAACTATCCTCAAAGACTAATTAAAAAAAAAAAAAGTTAAGAATAAAAGTGCGATGGAAAAATTGATAACAGAAATGTGAAAAAGAGCAAAGATTGATGAGCTTTATTGTATTGAAATATAGTGCAATTAATGAAAACTGCTGCGTAAATATAATGACCTAAATTTAATTTTTTTGAAATTAATTGTTTAATATAAACTATTGCTTAAAATCTACAAAATCATTATTTTAAGAAAAGGTTGGTTTTGGTGATAGCATATAGAAAAATAAATTGTTGTGTCAAAAAGTGAAGTAAAAAAAAAAAAATTAATGAAGAAATTTGACATAATTTTTTTGACACTCTAATTTCGTTTTATATTTTAAAATTTTAACACATTTATATCTATAATATATTAAATATCATATCGAGTAATAATAATTTTTTGAACAATTATAGCCCTACTACAACCTATTATTTCAATAATATCTTAATTTTCCTTTTTCAATATGTATTTAATTTACAAGTCGTAATAAATACTATAATTAATTCACAATTAATTAATATCACATCACATTCATTTAATTAGAATTTCACGTTCACATTCACGTCAATGTCCTTGTTATTAATTTTCAATTAATCAATATTCACATTCATTTAATTAATATTAATTAGAATTTCAAATTCAATTATGCGATTCATTATTCACGCCCATGTATGCTAATTAGCATCCGGTTTCACTGAATTAAAAATTAAATTATATTCATTTAATATAAATGATTTAACATTTATTGTCACGTATATATTCTTTTGTAAAAATTCTAAATTAATTAACATTTACGTTAACTCGTGTATCGTATTTATATTCATATTCATTTATGTATTTAGTCGTAATTCTAATACTCACATTCAAGTATGCATTTCACTATTTACGTGTATGTATAATAATTAACATTTATTTTCATGGGCTTGCATCTCTTATATTTATATCAAAAGAGTAAGTGAAGAGTCAAATATTACTTTCACAACCTTGTAAAGTATTTCAAAATAACGTACAACTCACATTCACTCTGACTAGTGCCTATAAAGTTTGCTTGACCTAGATTTTAAAAGTCCAATTTTGCTACAATTAAAACTTAAAAATTAATGTCCATCAATCAAAAAATTTGCATTTATACCATTTTTATAAGAGCTTGAATTCGTAAATTTAGATGCATGTGACATTCTTACTATTATTCTAATTTGTTTTTCGTTTGCATTTGAACAATTTGTTTTTGTGAGAGAATGGGGAAACAAATTTAGACATTACCACGATGAGTTTCTCGAATTTTAGGAAAATTTATGAGTCTGTGGAGGTGTGATTAAAGATGAGAGTTTACGAGTTTGATTTTCTTATTTTATTTTTGAAATTCGATAAAGAAAGAAAAAACTTATTAACTAGTGTACTAAACAAACTATGATGTTCGTAATTTTCAATTATTGTAATAAGTCCAATTACATGCATATCTTACAACTTGGGTCTATGAGTTCAGAATATGGGGACACATTGTACTGCAGGGAATGGATAAAAGTCTGATGAAATAAATGATTTGCAATAAGTAATATAGGCATGTATCATTTACAATTTTGTCTTCTGAAATGAAAGTTTACAAATTTTTTTAAATGTAAGTCTATAAAAATTTATGAAACACTTTCATTAATTCCGTAAAAATCTTTAGAAGACAATAAATTTTAATATATCTAAAAAAGTTAATCCTTAAATTATTATTTTGTTACAAATTAAGTTGGGTGATGATTATTTTTATTATTACTTTATTAAAAATATAATTTTCGTTGATAAATTAGTTTTATTAAATTAGTTTTTTAGTTATCCACGGAACTAACTAACTCAAGACATTATACTGCTAAAGCTATTTGAAACGAGTTCTTTAGGGCCTCGTGTAAAGGTTAGGACTTAAATGTAATGTTCATCTCGATTCGAGTCTCGTCTTTAATTCATTCTGAAGATATTGCATTCGTGTTGCCCTCTAACAAGTATCGACTATTCTCGCCTTGTTTGGCATCGAGAATTTCATAGTGTAGTGATATATTTAAGTGATAATTATTGAAGATTTCAAAAATTATTGTCTCATTCCAGCTTGATAACTTGTCACCATGGTTACCACTAGGATCTAGTTGTGAACATTGATCGTGGAGGGTGCGACACTAGTGATGACATCAGCGACGGTGTAACGATGAATATTACGAGCGATAGAGTAGATGATGAAGAAATGTTATAAGTGGCGATATCGACGATAAAGATCATGTAATACTGGATGTTAAAAGTGGTGGTGATGGTGGATATAGCCAACAAAATTTGTGTAACACATTGTTTTATAAGTAGTGACGGAAACGATAGTAAAAACATGTGGTGAGATGTCTGTAATATAATATTATAGAATATAAAACATCGCGTTATAGAATTTATTGTAAAAAAATACAAATAAAAAGGATTTTAAAGTAAATTTGAAAAATTGAATGTATCTGTCAATTTTTCCCTTAAATATTCGCTGAATGTTCTAATATTCAATTCAATTAGACTATATCATATCATATCATATCATATGGGAGTTCCGGCATACAAGTCTTGCATCATGTATGTTTTTAAAATGCGCCAAATTCACATATTGAGAGCATCTTCAATGGTGTTCTAAATTAGATTTAAATAGTGATTTAAATTTTCAAAGCGGACGAAATGCAAATTGCAATTTTCGACATGAAATGTAAAAAGATCTACAAGAGAAAAAAAGCTATCAACCCACTTGTACCCAATTTTATTAAATCTTTAATTTAGATCCACCACTATATAAATAGGATGCAAAAAGTGATTTAAAAATATCAATTTAATACCCAGTTTTACATCACATTGAAGACGCTATCGACATGCATTTTTAAACAAGGAAACACATCTTGTTTGAGCCCCATTTTTCCAAAAAACATTTTCAATTACGTATTTTTCGATAAAATAATTTTACACATAAATCGAAAATTACTCTTTATTTTTTAACCACACATTTTCCTAAAATCACTATTCTAAAATGTATTTTTTTCCTCCAAAATGAGGCACAAACAAGGGCCAGGTTTTAACAGTAATATTTTGAGACCGTAAAAATGAGGACAAATGGCAAATGTTATTTTACTCTAGGGTTTAAGAGTGTTAATGGGCCAACAAACACTTTCCACTCCAAAAATTCCTAGTTAGAGTATCTTTGGTCAAGAATAATTTTACACGCCTCCAAGATGTTCAGGAGCTATTTATAATAGATTTAAATTATAAACAGGTAAAAATTGGTGGTTAATAAGTGAGTAATACTTATATATCCCGCTAAATGGGTGTCAAACATGTTAAAAAAAAATTATTCTACTTAATTGATATAAACTAAATAAATTACACCGCTATCCATCTATTGTCCAAATAAAAAAAAAAAAAAAAAAGTATCGAGAAGCCACCTTATATGTAGAGGCCAGATTAATGCAAAGTGATCAACCTCAATAGCCAACATTGGGGTCAAATAGACAATCACAAATCGAGAGTTTATTCACAGTAGGATTGCTATAGATAGCAATCATGAGTTTCAAGTAAAGGCCCTATAAAAACTCAACATTTAGGCCGTGTTTGTGAGTTTCGACGTATCAATTATGAGCTTTTTTTAAAGTATCGATTTTGAGTGTTTATAAGCTCCGATTTTGAGTGATTTTAGTAGCGATTTTTAAAACTGTCAAACATATACTTGAGAGTTTATTATCCATCGATTTTGAAAACTTTTTAAAAAATAAGTCCCCATTTGATCTACATTATTTTTTTCATTCTCATTCTTCTACTCATTTTCAACCACACATTTTTCAATAAAATAATATTTTCCATCACATCAATAACTTTTCCTTCTTTTTCAACCACAAATTCTCAACCAATCTGTTATTCCAAAATACATTCTTTCAAAATAATGTGATTCAAACACACCCTAAAATCACATATTAAAATTTTCAATTTATAATTTCTTATATGAATTTTTTACATATGTCACGGGTTTTTTATAACGTGTTTTATGTCGCAAGTGTATGATGTCAAGTTTTGTAATATAATAGTAGAGTCGTGTCGAACCCACAGGGATTGTAATTTAATTCGTACCAAATACTATAATTATTTCAACTTTTACTTTATCTAGTAAAATTAAATATCAAGTCAATGTTTTTATCCTAAAA